>PQWD01009102.1:0-21481 GCA_019425675.1 Leucinodes orbonalis | reverse complement strand
TTTTATTTTTTTATGCTACAGGACAGTAAAGACGCTCACCTGATGGTAAGTGATACGCCTGACCATGACAGACCGGCATTGAAGAAGACCAACAACTGATAGACAGTTATTATTCTCCATCAATGCCGCACTGCGCCCATCACCCGAGACAACAGATGTTAGGTCTCTCATACTCAGTAGCTACAGTGCCCTCATCCCGAAACACAAAAGTGCAAATCGTTTCGGTATTACGTGACGATATGTCACTGCGGTGGTACCTACCTAGACGACTCAGTACCGAGTATACCACCTAGTGGACGATATCTGGCACTGCGGTGGTACCTACCTAGACGACTCAGTACCGAGTCTACCACCTAGTGGACGATATCTGTCACTGCGGTGGTACCTACCTAGACGACTCAGTACCGAGTCTACCACCTAGTGGACGATATCTGGCACTGCGGTGGTACCTACCTAGACGACTCAGTACCGAGTCTACCACCTAGTGGACGATATCTGGCACTGCGGTGGTACCTACCTAGACGACTCAGTACCGAGTCTACCACCTAGTGGACGATATCTGGCACTGCGGTGGTACCTACCTAGACGACTCAGTACCGAGTCTACCACCTAGTGGACGATATCTGGCACTGCGGTGGTACCTACCTAGACGACTCAGTACCGAGTCTACCACCTAGTGGACGATATCTGGCACTGCGGTGGTACCTACCTAGACGACTCAGTACCGAGTCTACCACCTAGTGGACGATATCTGGCACTGCGGTGGTACCTACCTAGACGACTCAGTACCGAGTCTACCACCTAGTGGACGATATCTGGCACTGCGGTGGTACCTACCTAGACGACTCAGTACCGAGTCTACCACCTAGTGGACGATATCTGGCACTGCGGTGGTACCTACCTAGACGACTCAGTACCGAGTCTACCACCTAGTGGACGATATCTGGCACTGCGGTGGTACCTACCTAGACGACTCAGTACCGAGTCTACCACCTAGTGGACGATATCTGGCACTGCGGTGGTACCTACCTAGACGACTCAGTACCGAGTCTACCACCTAGTGGACGATATCTGGCACTGCGGTGGTACCTACCTAGACGACTCAGTACCGAGTCTACCACCTAGTGGACGATATCTGGCACTGCGGTGGTACCTACCTAGACGACTCAGTACCGAGTCTACCACCTAGTGGACGATATCTGGCACTGCGGTGGTACCTACCTAGACGACTCAGTACCGAGTCTACCACCTAGTGGACGATATCTGGCACTGCGGTGGTACCTACCTAGACGACTCAGTACCGAGTCTACCACCTAGTGGACGATATCTGGCACTGCGGTGGTACCTACCTAGACGACTCAGTACCGAGTCTACCACCTAGTGGACGATATCTGGCACTGCGGTGGTACCTACCTAGACGACTCAGTACCGAGTCTACCACCTAGTGGACGATATCTGGCACTGCGGTGGTACCTACCTAGACGACTCAGTACCGAGTCTACCACTTAGTGGACGATATCTGGCACTGCGGTGGTACCTACCTAGACGACTCAGTACCGAGTCTACCACCTAGTGGACGATATCTGGCACTGCGGTGGTACCTACCTAGACGACTCAGTACCGAGTCTACCACCTAGTGGACGATATCTGGCACTGCGGTGGTACCTACCTAGACGACTCAGTACCGAGTCTACCACCTAGTGGACGATATCTGGCACTGCGGTGGTACCTACCTAGACGACTCAGTACCGAGTCTACCACCTAGTGGACGATATCTGGCACTGCGGTGGTACCTACCTAGACGACTCAGTACCGAGTCTACCACTTAGTAAAGTAATGTCAATATTAATTTCATAAACAAAAGCAAGCCTTCACATCACGTGGACTTCATGCAAACTACAATTAGACCAATTATTGTGTATAAAATACGAATCCAAAAGTAATTACCGTTTAATTGTTGTCCTTTTTTCAATGTGGGAAGCACGTTGCTCATTGTTTCTAGTAATTAGATGTTTTCTATGTCCGTATTTTTTCTCCCTAGGCCGGTCGTATTCATAGAAATATCGTGGCTTCCATTTAAATGTGAATCGTGCAGCATGTTAGTGTACGATTTGTGATTTTGTAAAGTACGAATATAATTTGCGTCATAGTAAAAGTCAAATAGTATCACCATCATCAGCTCATTAAACGTCCCCACCGAGGGGCATAATTCTACCCTTACGCGGGTGTATAGGCCTTAATTGTTGCGGGCCCAGTGCGGATTGGACGACTTCACGCACAAACTTTGAATCTAATCCCAGGTGAATACAGGTTTCCTCGCGATGTTTTCCTTAACCCGGAAAATCGCTAACATATTAAATGATTCCCACTTATTCGCCCATTTTCCTCTACAGATTTGAAAGCTTGCGATCTGCTGTCATCAACAGCACTCAATTTGACAAAAATGTAAATTTATTATTGTTATTGCGATTAGTGTCACTTTGCATACCGTACTTATAATATGTATGCGCGCCACTTGTCTGCTCAGTGAAAAATAATTGCAGTATGGTTACGACATTCTTGGTTTACCTAAAAGTTTAAAGGTAAGCCCTTTTTACATGACTTAGCTTCGCTTTCCGTTGGCAGGCATGTTAAACCGTTTGTCCCGGCTGCCATCTTGATTATCGTTACCTATACGACGCCGGATGCCGCAAGACAGTTCAAAAAGTGGCTCAAGAGTTACAAACACTTTGACAAAGTAAGAAGGAAATAATTAATAATAATAAATATATACTGACTTACACAGCGCTATCTAGTCCTAAACTAAGCATTTAGCCTGCAATATGGGTACTTAACAACGGACAAACCTACTTATATATTTCTTTTTGTAACTACATACAAATTTTACATAGAAAACACCAAGAAGAAGACAAACAGATATGTTCATGCACACAAATGTTTGTACTGCCCGAGGATCGGATTTTCTAACGCGAAATCAATTGTTTTTAGTGAAATGTCAAAAATACTTATTCAATTTGACTAATTTATTATTTAGACTTGTAATAGTTTGATTTTAAGACTTGCGGGCCGTCGCTGGTGGAGGCTGGATGACAAAAGCGGACGACCGGGGTTATCTGGCCAAAATGGGGTCCTATGTCCAGCAGTGGACTGCGATAGGTTGAAGATAAATTGGAAAATAACTATTGTAAATCATATGATAATGTTTTACGTATATTCTTTATAGGCCAAACTGTAAACCATATAATTTGGCTTATTGGACAAGGGTTTCATGCTTTATCCCGAAGTCAGTGTCCATGTAAAAAGTAAAACACTTTGCTCTAAGACATAAGCATACTCATATTAAGTTCCAGGTTTGTTCATACTCAGGTTTTAGTATTATTTTAGTTATATTTTTAGAACCTGTAATCACACTGTGCGCAATATGTATAGGCTACAAGTCGCAATCAGTAGACTGGTGTTTTTGTGTTTGTTCCCAATGTTATTCTGCATATATAAAGGTAGATACGCCAACCGTGCCTCAAAAACGAACCGCCAAAAGAATGCAGTTTGTAGGATTTGATTAGGTAAATGTACGCTCATTCAAAATATGTGTATGTGAGCTGTCGATGCATTCGGAACACTTTTCGATTTTGTAAGCATATCACGAATCTATACTTATTTACATCATTGTTTGCACCATAATAAATAACATATTTACGTGTACAGAATACCTATACTTCAGGTTTTGCTTAGCTCGTTAAATGTATAAATACAATTTAAGCTTGCCCAACATAATATTTTGGTATAAACACCCATAATATGTGGAAACAGCCGCTCGTTTCGCTTGTCACATAACTCAACTGTGATTCACGAAATCTAAACTTGTTTGCTTACCATAACATTAAATTCCTACTTCTAAGGCTCGATGTTTATTGTTTGAAACATGTATTTTGCGAGAAACATGCTAATTTATAATATATACATGTAATTTGAATATACCAATGATGTATAAAAGTATAGATTCGTGATATACTCACAAAACAATCGAAAAAACTGTTCCGAATACAGAGACAGCACACATACACATATTTCGAATTTTGAACACATTTACCTAAACAAGAGAGTACAAACTGTACTCTCTTCGGCGGTTCATTTTTGAGGCACGGATGGCCTATCTACCTTAATACATAGAGAGTATCATTGGAATATGCTATATACTTGAGTATAGACATTTGATGGGTGGCATACTGGCGTAACGATAAGCGAGTTTGTTCGACGGTTTAGCAACTATCGTAATGATTAATTTGGATCATTATCAACTCATTCAACGTCCCCCCACCGAGGGGCACGAGCCTACCCGTGGCGGGTGTTTAGTCCTTAGTCGTCCACGCGGGCCCAGTGCGGATTAACTGATTTCACAACGTTTGAATCTCTTCGCAAGCGTGCGCAGGTTTTCCATGTTTTCCTTCACAGTAAGATCGTCGGTAACGTACATATAATTTCGAAAATACATTGGTACGTGAACGTATGTGATCCTGCACCATCCACGGAAGGCAAATCCCCACCAATGAGTCACCTACGCTTTTTGATTTGAAATAATTTGGATGGGTGATCGGAAACTTTTATCTCGAGTCCGCCGTGCTTTTGAAGGCATGCTAAGCAGTTGATTCATAAATTTTGGGATGGTAGTTGTAAGCACTTAAACAAACCGAACAGAATCCGTTTTGTTTGTCAGACCGAATTTCTACACAGTAATGATGTGGGAAGGCCTGTGCCTTATCGTAAGACGTTATAGGCTTGTAAATGAATCACATTTATTAGGGAATTCATGAATCCCTTCAACGCATAGCCTCTTTAATACCTATAATCTTAAATTAATTGGATATATTCAGAATTACTTGTATTGGCATTAATAAACGTTAATTGACCGCATTAAGTACCTCCGTTTATAATAAAACAGTACTTAATAAAATTATTAATGTCATATACGTTAATATTAAATGAAAATCTAAATTAATCTTTGAATGGAATTTTAAGAATGACCCCAATCTATGATGCATGGATATACTAACTCGGGGAGTTACCGCCATCTCTTAAAACTGTATTACTACAAGTAATATGCGTCAGCATTTTTATACCATAAACGGTGAACCAATCCCGTAGTCAGTGTCCATGTCTCAGCTATTTATTAATATTATTATTAATATATATATGGAGTAGTATTTTACTCTTCTGTGTTTCGGGATGAGGGCCTGTAGCTAGTAAAATTACCGGGTATGTGAGACCTGACATCTGTTGTCTCAGGTGTCGGGCACAGTGCGGCGTTGATGGAGAATAATTTTGTCTATCAGTTTTGGTCTCAATCAAAGTTCCTCTGTCATGACAGGCGTATCACTTACTATCAGGTAACGTTTTGACCGTCCTGTACACTTGGTAACATAAAACAAAATCCTGTTTCCACTCCAGTCAAAGAATAATGGCACCTTGACATTTAAACACCATTTCGCGTTTAAGTTGTATTATAGAATCGACGGCGGATCGTCATATATTTTTACGACTTCTTCAACGAAATCATGTTGACAAATATGGGATAAACAATATTTTGCGAATTATTACGGAAGTCGCGTTAATATAAACTTATATCCTTCGTACGAGCGTCGGAGGCTCATTGGTGTGGACTGTTGCCTTCCGATCTGGAAGGCGCAGGTTCAAATCCCGCCACGTACCAATATATTTTCGAATTTCGAAATTATATGTACGTTCATCCGAGAGTCTTACGGTGAAGGAAAACATCGTAAGGAAACCTGCGCTACGAAGAGATTCAAAGGCTGTGTGTGAAGTCGGCCAATCCGCACTGGGCCCGCGTGGACGACTAAGGCCAATATGGGTAGGCTTAGGGTGGGAACGTATAATAGCTGATGTGATAATCTTTACCTAATCTTGCCACTTAACTTGACTAGATAATTATTAATGTCTTGTCAACGGGACGGCCAGTACGCTCACTTGGTGGTAAGTGATACGCGTGACCATGACAGACACAGTGTTGAAGGAAATATATATAGTAGGTAGTCATTATATTTTCCGTCAACACAGTTCTGCGCCCGTCACCAAAGACGACAGGTCTCTTATATCTCGTAATTTTAACACAAAAGTACATAACACTCCTGTTTTCCGGGACGATATCTGTCACTGCGGTGGTACCTACCTAGACGACTCAGTACCGAGTCTACCACCTAGTGGACGATATTTGGCACTGCGGTGGTACCTACCTAGACGACTCAGTATCGAGTCTACACTAGTGGACGATATCTGGCACTGCGGTGGTACTACCTAGACGACTCAGTACGAGTCTACCACTAGTGGACGATATCTGTCACTGCGGTGGTACCTACCTAGACGACTCAGTACCGAGTCTACCACCTAGTGGACGATATTTGGCACTGCGGTGGTACCTACCTAGACGACTCAGTACCGAGTCTACCACCTAGTGGACGATATTTGGCACTGCGGTGGTACCTACCTAGACGACTCAGTACCGAGTCTACCACCTAGTGGACGATATTTGGCACTGCTGTGGTATCTACCTAGACGACTCAGTATCGAGTCTACCATTTAATTAAGATCAGAAACTAAATATTCGCATCACCTCTACGACGGTCCAAGCCGTACATATTAACTGATATGTAGAATTTGTTGAAGTAAGGGTCGGTAGAGTTAGGTAGATTCCGAAGCTTAGCTCTGAGTATGGTGAAATTAGGTTAGGGCTTTTGTCTTGCAGGAAGACGTTATAGGCTTAGTCATTAAAATATATCTAATAATTACGAGTTGGAATTTGTTTAATTCCATTATTGTTGTTTGTAAACTTCTTCATATTAAATATCCATAAAGGACGAGTATGCCTTGACCGTTTATAGCCTAGGGATTGCAGTAAATAATGACAGTTAATTGGCTGAAGTGGTAGATAATTAAGCCTACTTACTGGCAACATTGTGTGAATGATTGCTATCAAACAAGTTTCTATTGGTACCAAGTGTATTTCATAGTCTTAGGGTAGGTGTATGATGGTCAACTTCAAGACTGCGGTGTTGAATTTTGATTACTTTTTACTTTAAGAATGACATAAAAATGTACGATTCCATCTTATATTTTGTTTTTTGAGTTGCGATGTAAAAATAATAAATGTTTCTTTTTTTCTTTCATATTATTATTATTTCTTTGTAGTCTTAAACTTCTCCACTTATATAAGTGGGTACGTATTCTGTTACGCGGACCTTAATCAAGATTATTATTATTATGCACTTACCATACGAAACTATGTAACATTTATATGGCAATAAAGATATTATAATTATTATTATATTGTAACATTACTGAACATTTGCTGCTATTTGAATTTTGTAAGACAACAGAATCGATGAACTCATCCCTATTGAATTGAAGAGTTGTGATACGTCACTAAATTTCTCTTATGAAATTTGGATTACGCGCGGGAAACTCATATTATAAGACTAAGTTAATTAGATCATAACAATAAAATTACTTAAGTTTAAAAACATCTAATAATAAAAACAAACACACAAGGTACTCATTCCTTTTAAAACACACACATACACACTCTCACACAAACACACACACACATTCAGTCTGACATACACTTCCTTAGAGTTCATTGTGTATTTTTTATTTTTATTTTATAGATATATCTTTCTCCATTCCTCATCTAACTGTTCCCTTAAATAGATTTGTTTGTTTACCGAGCCAACCATTGTTAATACAATTATGTAATCGTTTAGGGTTCCTGCGTTTCAGGCGTAAGCTAGTGCAGTGACCGCTGCTAAAGAATTAGTCCTTAAAGTTCCATTTTATTATATAATAAATTTTTTCGTCATAAATGATTACATTTGTTATTTGATCTATAAAACTAAATCATATGAATAAGCCTGAAATGTAATTTGGGACTTGCTTTGTTTTTTGGAAATAAATAAATATTATTATTATTATTAAAAAGGAATAGGTGATTCATAAATGGTAAAATATTCGACTTCTAGAGTCGGAACTGATCGTTCATGAGTAATGTCGTACGTACTCCGACCAAAATCAATGTTGGTTGGTATATCAATTAACCTAATAAATCGAATTAAGATCAAAAATATCTTGATTCAATTTAGGTCAAATGAAGCTACCACTCAATATTTAAATAAAACCTGTAATTACGTCCAAAACGACAAAAAATCTACAAAACCCTTTTGGAAGATGTTATAACAATGAAATTCCACTGGTAAACAACACCAATGATTCCTAAATCCGTCATCGCCAGATAAAATCACGTTCGCCTCATGTTACTAAATATTTCCGATTAGAATCAAAGCTGCTGACGTCTCTTGATAATGTCAAAAGACCACGAGGTCGTTATTTTTCTAAAAACTCGCCTTAGTCTTGCTCAATTATATTAGTAACATTAAAAAGGCCTCTGTCAATTGAATTCTTTGATTGGCCTTAAAGCTAAAACTGACCTTTGAAATTGTGAGAATTAAAATTTTTAAGTTATAATTGCTGTCCAATAAATTATGTTTTACTAATTAGCGGTTTTCGATGACTTGAGTTGCATAGTAACAACTAATTAATTCCTCAAGGTATCACATTCCGAGCTTGTGCGCAAATGTTTTCTTCTAATGGTAGGCAGAAATCAATTACTTCCATTGTCTAGGATCCTGGTATGTTTTAAATTTCTGCAAATTTTATTAATCTCCTACTTCTGCTCGGCGGTTAAGTGAAGTTATGAACAAAATTTTACACATATGGAATGCTTTACCTGACTAAATTAGACTACATTTTGACCTGACTTTTTTAACAACAAACAAGATTATTATTGTGTCGGATTAATCCATTTATCCTAAATTCACCGAAGTCCTAGCCATTTTGTAATAACTTTTGTAATTATTCTTGAGAAGGCTTTCTCTTTGGAATATTGCCAATAGAAGATTTCCTAGACGCCTTTTGGCTTTGGTCCCATATACGGTTAGCCCAAGGCTTTAGATTCGCAATTTATGAAAGTTTGAGTGGATTTAGAAGGCTCTATTTTTTGCAATCAACCAAGCCTATTAACATTCAAAATCCTCACTTACTCTACTCCTTATAACTCGTAAATTCTCTTAAAGTTTTTACATTAGGTAGTTTTTCGCGATAGGATTCGAAAGTGCAGGCAGAGCGAGCAGACTTTAGCCATTCAAACTTATTTTTATGTTTACAAATACGTTATCTTCCCGCAGAAATATTACATGTACTTCAGTGGTTAACGCTTTCCAATGCCTCGAAAGACCAGTTTCAGAAAGTGAGCTCTAAATAATGGTAGTAAGAATATATATAGCAAAAAAGTTGGCGGATATATACTCCTTGGTTAAATTATAAACATCGTATCTTGAACCTTGACGATTAAGCAATAATTCATTAAACAATTTAAGGGTTCAAATTTAGAACGCCAGCGAACTTTTAGAACATAGAAACAATAGATTATCGACTGTGTCAGGATTCCTTGAGTTGGTGAATAAATTAAAATGAACTCACCTGAGTCTTGGCTTGAAGTACACCAGCACCATTGGTGTTCACCACACCGTTGTTGCACTGAGCCTTGTGGACGCACACGTAGCCCTGGCCGGCGCACGTCTGCTGAAGGTCTCCACCGCTGTGCTCATGAGCGTGGACGTTCCCAGTCGATTGGAATGCCTCGTCAATATTCTGCTGTGTCTGCTGCGACTGTTCGAAGTCGAATTCGCTCGCCTTCTGCGAGTTCTGTATTAAATTGACGTTAGAACCGCCAGCTGACGCTGTGAACGGGCTTGGAGAAGATCCAGTGTATCCGAACCGCCGAACTTGCTGGCGGATGCAGTGTTAAAAGCAGACCCGGAATCTGACCGCCGAAGCCGGCGTTTCCTTGGCCCGCATTGCCGGCTCCTTGAGCGCCGAATCCTTGGCCAGCATTGCCGGCTCCTTGAGCACCAAATCCTTGGCCTCCTTGGCCGAAGGAGTTGCTTGAGGACGAGAACGAACTCTGACTGTTAAACGATGACTGGCCCTGGTTACCAGCACCAGCTCCAGATTGGCCTGCTCCTGATGCACCAGCACCGAATTGACTAGCTCCAGCACCAAACCCTCCCTGCGCTGAGAAACCTCCTTGTCCGAACTTAATGCCACCATTCAAGAATGGGTTCTTTGTTAAATCAACGTCTCCTTTGCTAGACGAACTGAACGAAGACGATTCGAAGGATGATGACGAGTATCCGGGTTTGCCTGACTCAGCTCCAGCACCAGTGAAACCACCGGAGAGTTTAGAGAAGTCACCGTTCAGGAACGGGTTGGCGGCTAAGTCGACAGCACCACCCGCGCCTATAAATCCACCATTACCAGCTGATCCGGTGCTGCTAAAACTCGAGCTAGACTTGCTGTACTTCTCGAAGTTTCCAGCACCGTTCTTGAACGGGGAGTTCTGGTTCATCCACCAGAACGGGCCGCCTTCGCCAAATACGCCACCGGCGTGGAATTGGAACTCGTTTGATTTGTCGGCAGCGGCGGCGGCTTTGAAAGCGTCAGCGTTGCCGAACCTCTCAACAACTTGGCCGTCTTTCACTTTGATGCCGGCGCATCCTTTCTCGCTGGAGCACTCCTCGAAGGACTGCTGCGTGTGGACTTCAGCGCCGGGTAGCGCTTGAATCGCTGCGAGAACTTCGTTCGGCGATTTGAGGTTGAGCTTCAAGCCGGCTGAACAAGACGTGCAGCGTTCTTTCCTTGCTTGTGGCGAGCTCTCTTCGGCTTCGACCACGGGCTCCTTGCTTTGGGGCAGCTCCTTCACTTCCTCGATGTTCTCGGGGTGCGCTGATGCTGATAGGATCAGGCATATCGCCACTACCGACAGTAGCGGCTTCATTTTTCTGTAACAAATATATTTTTTTATGAGTATATGCGAAGATAATGGTGGAGCGTATTCTGATAGTCGAAATTTTTTTAGGTATAAATAAATACGTAAGACGTGACCCCGAATTGCATCTCTTGTATTGTTTCATTTGACGTGAGAGTAGAACAGAGATATAAAAAATCAAATAATAATTTAAAAATTGGCTTGGAAACTGGCTTGGAAAAGTGACTTAAGAATTTATATAGAGACGCTTTTAATCTCGCATAACATATACTGGTATTTTACAAATTTAGAATATAAGATCTTTTGTATGTAAGAAGTTTGATCTGATAATTTTGCTTGCATACAATTCATTTTCAAATTAAATTAAAATGATAATCTAGCCCTACCAATGGAAAGTTAATGCCGCTTTTACTCAAAATTTCCATTAAATGACATGTCATCATCACCATCAGCTCAGTTAACGTCCCCATCGAGGGGCACGAGCCTACCCGTATAGGGTGATTAGGCCATAGTCGTCCCCGCGGGCCCAGTGCGGATTGGACGACTTCACACACAACCTTTGCATCTCTTCGCAGGCCTGCATGAAGGTTTCCTCACGATGTTTTCCTACACCGTAAGAGCGTCGGATAACGTACATATATTTTCGAAAATTCGAAAACACATTGGTACGCGTCGGGATTTGAACCTCAGCCCTCCCGGCAGGAAGGCAGTCCACCACACCATTGAGCCACCGACGCTCTAATAATATGTAATAATTATTTATTTATTGTAGTAATCACAACAAAAATAAACATACACAATTTATAAAAAGTCTAACAAAACTTTTTGATGACTAACAGATTTAAAGTGAGTACTGAAACATGAATTTCAAATTACATACCTAAAATAAAATTTAAATAATTTAATAGATAGATTCTTAGACAGGCAAAATATTGTAACTTGTTTTTCCATTTATTATCATAACATATAATATTAAAACACCTGATTGTCTGATATTTGTATGTTTTTTAGAAATATGACGTCAACAAATACTCACGCCCATTTTTTAAAATAAGGCGGTCGTTATGGTCGACGCAATTTTGGACTTTTTAAATCTTTTAACCAGGGTCTGATTATTCAACTATAATGAAACTAGAGACCTTTAGGTAGTTTCTTGCAAGGTCATATATACATTTATAATCGTCCATCATTACTGGAAATATAAATAATTATTATAACTCTTTAGTTGGCATAAAAATTTTTCATATGCCGCTCAGACGTAGCCATCGATTTTGAGACGAAGGTCGCATAAATAAATATTAATGAGTAATTTTTACAGTGTTTTGTTGAAAGAACGCGTCGTTTTATTTGTTAAAAAAATCGTTTTATTCCTTCTTATATATTGTCAAGCTATTTTGATTTGTATGCTGTACTGTTAAGAAATAAATTCGGTTTACATTCAATGGACAATATGTTTGGGAATGACATATAATATACCAGTTTTTATTTGTCATCATACTCATCATATAATAATGGTGTTGAATATAAATCATATCATTAAAATGATTTATAAATGACTAGCACCGCGCCGCGGTTCCGCCCGCAGTGTTATCATTCCCAATTCAGGGATAATAAATAAAGCCTATTAAAATAATGTTTATATATAAACTATATCATTCATCAAAAGTTATTCACTAGTTTTCGGTCAAAGAGTAACAAACATGGGTTATCTATCATCACAGGCAACAAAATCATCTTTTTAAAAAACAATTTTAAAATTTCAATGAATTTTATCCGACACTCGTGAGGAAAACATCGTGAGGAAACCTGCACACGCCTGCGAAGGGATTCAAAGGTTATGCGTGAAATCGGCCAAACCGCACTGGGCCCGCGTAGACGATTAAGGTCTATACACCGTATACGGGTAGGCTCGTGCCCCTCGGTGGGGACATAATATAATGAGCTGGTGTGTTTGAGAAACACAGTTAAACCAAAGGCATAACTAAAATAGAAAAATAGGTGAAATTAAACGAAATGGTTCAGAACCAACAAGGACCGCAACAATGCAATGGAAAGACCCACTCAAGGTGTCAATGAATATGCAACCTTGAAAACTGTATGTCGCAGAGGTTAAATTCGCGCGTAGGTTCTTCATTTTATTCAGGGTCGGGTCAATTAGGCTGTACAACACTAGCTTTTACCCACGGCTTCACTCGCGTTAAGATTTTTTATTTTTCATCCCCTATTTTATCCCCTTAAGGATAAACTTTATCAACTCCTTTCTTAGGAGATGACAACGTCATAGTAGCCTCGTACATACAACGTCTCAACCCGGTTTAAAATTGTCAAAGTTTCATACAAAGTTGCAACACCAATTTTATCCTCTTGGGGGTAGAATCAAACATAGAACTTTCTTAGCCAATGCCTACGTCATAACATCTACGTGCATGATAAAGTTCAGCCTGATCCGTCCAGTGGTTTGGGCTGTGCGTTGATAGATCACTATGTCCTTCAGTCTGTCCTTTTCAGTCAGACCTTTGAGTTTATATATTAAGAAGGTGCTATAAAAAATGCGCAATTCTTTCGATACCTCATAATTCTATGAGTATTCATACTAATATTATAAAATATGCAAAATAACTCTGTTGTCTGTTCCTAATATAACTTAAATAGCTGAACGGATTTTGAGGATGTTTGGGTTGGTGCTAAATAGTACCCTGGAAACGGACATAGGCAATTTTGTGCCTAATTCCAACCCCCCACTTCTTGTAAATGGTGGATGGAAGGTTACATCGAGCAATGTTTTGTTTCTTTGTAAATATGTGTGTATTAACAAAACAAGACTGTTTAAGTATGTTTAATTGTTTATCCATTGTGTTTAATGAAATAAGAGCTAGACCAAATGGAGTTTTGAAAATGTTAGTGGTATTTTACATTTTATAAAATAATATTATATCCATTTAAGCATACTAAATATTTATTTTTATAAATGGATTATTTCGCTGATGAATAGACATATTTATGCGTTAACATTAATAATACAAAACACAGGACCAAAAAAGAATGCAAGGTGTATACAGACTATATACTTTGACAGAATATGTTTAAGTTTTAAAATATATCTTTTCGTATTTTTAAGTTTCGAAATATGTTTTCGTATTTTAATACTAAAACATAATTTAAGTTTCAAAATATATGAAAGCAAAATTCTAAAGTCTCTCTTAAAAGGTAGTGTGAATCACATGCCAGACTAAGTCACACGTGGGTATTAAGCATCGAACATATACAAAATATCATAGCAATGATATTCTGTATATATAAAGGTAGATACGCCACCCGTGCCTCAAAAACACCGCCGAAGAGAGAACAGTTTGTACTCTTTTGTTTAGTAAATGTACGCTCATTGAAATATGTGTATGTGTGCTGTCGCTGCATTCGGAACACTTTTTCGATTGTTTTGTGAGCATATCACAAATCTATACTTTTTTCATCATTGCATCGCACAGTCATGTTCAAATGATTCATTTATAATTAACAACTATCTAAGGACGTTAAGACTATGATATCATTAACGATCCATGTGCTTTAAGACGTCCGCTATTACACCAACATTCTGGTTCGAGCCCGGCAAGTACAAACATATGTGCATGAACATTTCTGTTTTTGCATTAGTCTTCTTAGTAAAATCAATTCAAACAATTTTTACTTCATTTTCAATTTAAAGCCGTACACCAAAATAACATTTTGACTTTTTTGGCAGGTAGCTGATGTTAGAAAATCAAAGGCTACGTTTATATAAGAAAATACGTTTTATTTTAGGAAAATAAAGCAATGTTGGGCCGCCTGTGTGTTTTTGTAGGTTATGGTTTACTGCACGAGAATAACTAATGGAACTCTTTGCCTCCTTATGTGTTCCCCGAACATAACAACCTGGCCGTCTTCAAGGCAACAGTGAATAGGCTGTTACTAGGCAGGCATGATCCATCCTAGGCCGCATCATCACTTACCATCAGGTGAGATGGCGGTCAAATGTCTGCCTATAGATGATTTAAAAAAATCTTATAAAGCGTGGCACAGCTAGTTTTGCCATAAGAATCTTCAATGTATTAGAAAACAAATGTCTAAGAGTAAGATAAAACCGGTAATCGTTCTTGAGTAGGTATATATTATGACCAGTATAAATAGGAATTTTTGTACATACTTAGGTGAATAATATTTATTTATTAATTAATCATGCATGCTTAAACGAGTTTCTATCAATTAAAAAAAATTATCGTAATACTTTAAATAAGGTTTGACGAACGAAATATGGTGTAATGTTTGAGACGTCGGCTAGTAGACTAAGGTTCTGGGTTCGATCCCGGACAGTACAAAAATTTATGTACATGTCTGGTTGTATTAGTCTGAGTGTATCAATAATAAGTATTAATTTACAAAAAAAAAGTTTGGGGGCTAGCTGGTGCATGTATATATATATCTTAATATTCCCTAAGATACTGTGCTATTTAACAAAATATTTGCACTGACCTACCAATTAAATGAAGACATCTCGATCTTAAAGCATAGATAAGCCTAAAGTTCAAGCGATGTTTCGCTTCTGTCAGATTAACCCATAGACAAGATTATAATCATCGATTATTGACAGCTTTAAAGACGTATAATTGACCATGAATTGTATGCTTGATATTTTAAATTGTAGATTGAAATTCAGATGTTTATATTTGTTGGGCCATTTACTTGTCGCAAAGCTCTTCTGGATAAAGCCTCTCCAATTACATCAAAATAATATAGAACATATATCAGTGGCGCAATGGTGTGGACTGTTGCCCTCCTACCGGGAGGACTGTGGTTCAAATCCCGCTACGTACCAATGTGTTTCCGAATTTTCGAAAATATATGTACGTTATCCGACGCTCTTACGGTGAAGGAAAACATCGTGAGAAAACCTCCACGCACGTCTGCGAACAGATTCATAGATTGTGCGTGAAGTCGTCCAATCCGCACTGGCCCCCGTCGACGACTAAGGCCTAATCACCCTATACGGGTAGGCTCGTGCCCCTCGGTGGGGACGTATAATGAGCTGATGATGATGAATATAGAACATGAAATTTCATCCACGGACATAAATATTATTACATGTTAAATCTTAAAATATGTAACTTAAAGTCGAATGAATGACTCACTGGCTGACTGACAGTGATCTATCAGCGCACAGACCAAACCACTGGACGGATCGTGTTAAAATTTGGTATGCAGATAGGTCGTTTTACGTAGGCATCTGCTAAGAAAGGACTTTGATTAATTCAATAGGCCATGAAATAGGGGATGAAAGTTTGTATAAAACTTTATCAATTTTAAACCGATTAGACTGATACTTTGCATGAATAAAGCTACTGTGACGTAGGCATCCCCTAAGAAAGGATTTTGATAAAATCCACCCCTAAGTGGATAAAATACGGGATGAAAAATAATACTTCGAAACGCGAGCAATGCTTTAGCTTGAACAAAGCTAAAGCTTCTAAAAGCAAAAAAAAGGCTATATACTAGCCTAAATATAAAAGGACCTAATACTTTTTAATGAAACATAGACTCATCTCACTGAGTCTGGCCTACGCATGCCTTCAAGGCTTTGGAGAGTGCACGTGGGCGTGCCTAGTAGCTAGATGGATACTTGGTGCATGACGTGAGGTTATGCAATGCCTTTGTATGGTTCGTGTGACTTATATATTAGCACCTTAAAGGGATGGAAATATTCTTAGTAACAAGGGTATGTATGTGAGGAATGTTTGAGAGAATTCTTTAAGGAATTGGAATTATGGTACAAGAAATCATGACGAATTAAAGTATTCCTAAGATTTATATAAAAAAGCTACGTTGAAATCGTTGAGACGCTCACCTGATGTTAAGTGATACGCCTGATCATGACAGAGCGGCATTAAAGGGAAACAACAACTGATAGACAGTTATTATTTTCGGTCAATGCCGCACTGCGCCCGACACCAGAGATAACAGATGTTAGGACTTTTGTACCCGGTAATTTCACTAGCTACAGTGCATAACAGTCCTGTTTCACGGGACTATATCCGACACTGCGTTGGTTGGTTTACTAGGTGGTAGCCTCGATACTGAGTCGTCTAGGTAGGTACCACCGCAGTGCCAGATATCATCCCGTAAAACAGGAGTGTTATGCACTTTTGTGTTTCGGGATGAGTTCACTGTAGCTAGTAAAATTCCGGGTATAAGAGACCTAAGATCTGTGGCGCAGTGCGGCATTGATGAAGGATAATAACTGTCTGTCAGTTGTTGGTCTCCTTCAATGCCGCTTTGTCATGGTCTGGCGTATCACTTACCATCAGGTGAGCGTCCATACCGTCCTGTACACTTATAACAAAAAAAAACCTACCTATACGACTCAGTGTCGAGTCTATTAACAAGTAGTTTATCAGATTTGTAACTACTTTACTGAGTATGCAAGGATTAACACAATACCACTATTATTACTATTATTTGTACTTTTGAGATATTTTTGTGACATAAGCTAAGTCTGGAGTTAAATGTCAGAAAGAGGTGACTAAATGGCGCTTACGCCTTATATCGAGGTCACGTGCTCCTTTTTTCAAGTCTAGTATTGTTGACTCCTCTGTATATGGGGAAGCCTTTTATGGTAAAGCTAGTTAATTTCAACAAAGTTTAGTATTTTGCGTTCAACCAGCGTTGTTATTTTAAATCTTATAAATACGCTAAAGTTGATCAGCATTCGACTCTTGGAAATATGGTCCGTAAAATGGAAGTGTTTTTGCACTTCTGTGTTTCGAGGAGAAGGGCACCGTAGCTTGTAAAATTACCGGGTATAAGAGACCTAACATCTGTTGTCTCGGGCGACTGTGAAATGTTGACTAAATATTCGAGCATCGTTCGCTCATTGGTGTAGACTGTTGCCTTCCAATCAACCATTAACTTTTCGAATTTATATATGTACTTTCGATAAAATAAGGTATCGTGAGGAAACCTGCGCACGCCTGCAATGAAATTCAAAGGATGTGCGTGTAGTCGGTGAATCCGCACTGGGCCCGCATGGATGACTAAGGCCTATACAACCTTTACGGGTCGGCTCGTGCCCCTTCAACGGGGACGTATAATGAGCTAATGATGATGATGAGACCTAAGACTCCTCCATTTTGCGCCTGCGTCCAGGCACTTATTAAATATTTTTCAGCCTCTACAAGGGACCTTTAGCAAAATGAGGGAGTCCATTGGGCGTCCCTACCCTACGTTTGCCAAGACGAGGTCGCCACTCCAGAACTCGTCTGCTCCAACGGCCATCGGTTCTGCGACATACGTGACCAGCCCACTGCCACTTCAACTTGCTGATCCGGGCTAAGGCGGTAACTTTAGATCTATCCAAAAGCATAATAATTACAAAATCCAAACAAACAGCACATTCAAACATACCGAAATTCCATGTAGTAACACAAATCGTGTAAACACGAATGGTAAACATGGAAGACCTTCTGTGCTGTGTTGGTTTGAACAAATAACTTAGGGTTAGTATAAGCTTCATATTTTAAAATACTATTAAAGGATTCTAAGGCCCGTAATCTAGAACGAGACTCAACGTTGATCTTTTCTTAAAAAGAGTTAGAAAGGGAAAACAATATATATACGATAAATAGCGGCATCCCTTTTTAACTCTATTTAAGTAAAGATTAACGCTTGAGTCACGTTTTAGAATACGGGCTTGAGATTTTTTTCCTAAGAAAAATATCTACTAGACCAAGGAGGCAGAGCCCAAACAAAAGAAAAAACTGTAATTTTTAAAATTTAAAGGAAAAGCAGAGGAAAAACTTAAAATCGATTTGTATCGCGAAAATAAAACTAGTAAAACAACTGCCAACCCTGCTTGACCTAGACGAATCTTTATAAAAAGTTGGATGACATTTGTACGACCCAAACTACGTGGTTAAAATACCGATTCTTTGGTAAACTTGACGTATAGAAAAACGTAGATATATAAATATAATCAAGTAGGCAGCTCATCATTGTCAGCTCATTAAACGTCCCCACCGAGGGGCACGAGCCTAACCGTCTTGGCAACGCGGGTCAATTAATTTAAACATTAATTTGAGTATTAAATAGGAAATTTTATAACCAGGTCAAACCAGTCGAACTACTGGTTAAGTTAGACGCTTATAAAGCGTAGGTACTTTTGATCTCGGATATAATTCATTCAAGGATAAAATATAACATGTTCAATTAAAATGATAACTGTAAAAGTTTTAATAAATTACTTCAATCTAACGGGTCGTTGATAAAGCGGTATCTATGTTCAATACCCAATACCCGTTTAGAGCAACTTCGGGCTTTTGTATTTAGTAATTAATAATAAATAAATATCCACTGACATTCACACAGCGCCATCTAGCCCCAAGTTAAGCGTGAAGCCTGTATTATGGGTACTAAACAACGGATAAACATACTTTTTTTTGTAAATACATACATATTATACATTTGAAACACCCAGACCGTTACAAACAGGCATGTACATGCACACAAATGTTTTTATTGCCCGGGGATCGAACCCGGAATCCTTGGTGTTGCAGTCGACGTCTCAACCGCAATACGAAATGGGTCGTCAATTTCTTTAAATTATTTGTCAATTTAGCTTATAAATTAATACATACAAATTCTATGTTAGAATTTTTAATATTTGTTAAATTTCTTACATATCCCAGAACAAAAGACAAAAATTTAAAAATTGTTATTTTGGCATATGTACCGTACATATTTCATATGCATGAAGAAAAAAATCAATATTACAAACAGACACTTTAATTGCATTTATATGTCATAGATAACATCCATTAAATAGTGGACAAATAGCTTTGTTTTATATCTTTCTTTATATAAATATACTAGCTTTTGCCCGCGGCTTCGCTTCCATTAAATTCGGGATAACACGGTACTTACATTTATCACTATACATAGGATTTCCCCTCCCTCCAACTTTAAAGGTTTCGGGGTCAATTTTAGATTTTTTTAGCAAAAAATATGTTATAATGAGCTAACCTTAAAAGATAGACATATGCTGTCGCGGACTTTTTTTGTAGACCTTTAAAAGGAGAACAATACTCTCATACATGACTTTTGTGAAACTTTAACCGTTTACTCAGCGTACGCAGCGGAAGCTCCAAGTATGAAAAAATACCCCCGATTTTGAAACATTCTTCATTGCTGCTCCGCTTTTATTACTCGTAGCGTGATGATATATAGCTTATAGCCTTCCTCGATAAATTAAGCTATCTAACACTGAAAGAATTTTTCAAATTGAACCAGTAGTTCCTGAGAATAGCGCGTTCAAACAAACAAACTCTTCAGCTTTATATATTAGTATAGATTTGAGGTGAGGTGAGGTTAGAAATATCATGTAAATAATTAATTTTTTCCGCTTACATTGCAAGATGCCGTGCCGTGCGAGATTTATCAAAATAATGTTATCAACTTATCACATACAACGTTCACAGTTTTTCTATAGTGTATTTAGCTTCATTGCACCCGCGCGGATCCGGGCTGGGTCGCTAGTAATCTGATAATGGAGAACTCATTGCGCATTGATTACGTCATCGTCCTGACTTCTAGCTTTCCAATCAGATAACCGGATGGGACAAACAATGAACTCTATAAAAAAATCACCATTATTTATCGAGACATGCGAACTTGGCTTCAATTACGCAAGTGACACACTAGAATAATTATCTGCTGATCGAGAGTCGAGAGTATTGAATAAACAATATATCGAGGATGTAGCATAATGATTGATATGTCAATGATACTAAGACTCTTTTAAGCGTGCGATACTTCATCATCATCAGCTCATCAAACGTCCCCACCGAGGGGCACGAGCCTACCCGTATAGGGTGTTTAGACCTTAGTCGTCCACGCAGGCCCAGTGCGGGTTGGACGACTTCACACACAACCTTCGAATCTCTTCGCAGGCGTGCATGAAGGTTTCCTTACGATGTTTTCCTTCACCGTAAGAGCGTCGGATATCGTACATATATTTTCGAAAATTCGAAAACACATTGGTACGCGTCGGGATTTGAACCTCAGCCCTCCCGGTAGGAAGGCGACAGTCCACACCATTGAGCCACCGACGCTCTAATAGACTTTTTTACTTTAATTTAAAGACTTTTGTATTTTAATTATGTAAATAAACAAGTATTTAATTTAGATCCTTACAGAACATATATGAATGTCAAATGAAGCTTCCACTGGTTAGAAACTGTAGTTTTCTATTGAGAACAATGCAGCAAGAAACTCAGTAGTTACTTATAAATATTTGTGTGCGATGTATTATTTATTTTTAAGAAAACAAACAGCTTTCTTATAATTCATAAGTACATGATAATTTATATGGCAACACATTAGCCTTCTTAAAGTTTCTGAAAACCAATTGTACCACAGATATCCGAATTTTGATATCTGGGAATTGTACAAATTATAAGCTTGGACTTTTTGGATTCATTGAGGATAATATCTGTCTCTTAGTTGTTGGTCTTCTTCAATGGCGCTCTGTCATGGTCAGGCGTATCACTTACCATCAGGTGAGCGTCC
>PQWD01009100.1:0-17231 GCA_019425675.1 Leucinodes orbonalis | reverse complement strand
GTATGAATTTTTTGATATCAAATGCCTCTGCGATTGCAAACTTAATATTTAGCAAATACTTTTGTTAAACCAAAACCACTTTTTAATATTAATTTATTAATCCGCGGTAAGCACCCTTTCTAGAAACTCGTGACTAATTTATGGCATCCTGTTGCTACCTGGATGATACAGTTTATACTAATGCAGCCTAAAGTTTTGTAGACGAACTTCATTCTCAAACCCACACGCGGGGTACATAATCTGATTTGACGAAATACTGGGTATTGTATTACTGCAGTCTTCAGACGATGCGTCACAATACCGGCAGCTCAATAGACGTATATCCAGTTCCTTGCGACGCGATGTTCGTCACTTTAATACAAAGTGTATTAAAGAGGCAATAGAACAGAACATAGGTTCGAAGGTGTTTGCGAGGAACATGTCTATTGGGCAAAGCCAGCTGATTAGTTTGAAGACCAACGGCGGAAATGTAGTCTCATCCAAACCAGAGATTTTGAGGGAGATTGAGAAGTTCTACAGCGAGTTATATACCGCTACACAGATTCCCGCTTCAAACTTAGCCGAAGACCCGAGAGCTAAGTTAACCCGTCACCTATCTGAGGATATCCCGGAGTCACTTTGTGCGAGATTAGGATGGCTCTGAAACAGCTCAAGAGTAATAAGCTCCCGGAGGACGGAATTACCGCAGAGCTTTTGAAAGCAGGTGGCACGCCAGTGCTTAAGACCCTTCAGAAGCTCTTTAATTCCGTAATCCGTGATGGTATGACGCCTAAAGTGTGGAGCAATGGCGTGGTGGTGCTCTTCTTCAAAAAAGGCGACAAAACCTTGTTGAAGAATTATAGACCCATCACGCTATTGAGTCACATTTACAAGTGTTTTCTAGAGTCATCACGAACCGTCTCGCTAGTAGGTTTGACGATTCCAGCCTCCCGAACAAGCCGGGTTCCGCAAAGGCTTCAGCACCATAGACCACATACATACGCTGCGGCAGGTTATACAGAAGACTAGAGTATAATCGGCCATTATGCTTGGCGTTTGTGGACTATGAGAAAGCCTTCGATTCGATCGAGACTTGGGCTATGCTTCAGCCCTCCAACGGTGCCATATCGATTACCGCTATTATTGAGAAGTTTGTACGAGAGCGCCACTATGTCAGTCCGAGTACATGAAGAGCTTACACAACCTATCCAATTGCACCGAGGAGTGAGACAGGGAGACGTTATATCTCCGAAACTGTTCACAGTGCATTGGAAGATATGTTTAAGCTGCTCGATTGGAAAGGACTTGGCATCAACGTCAATGGCGAGTACATCACTCATCTTCGATTTGCCGATGATATAGTCATGGCAGAATCCATGGAGGATTTAGGTACTATGCTCAAACCCTAGACAGAGCTTCAACAGGTGGGTCTTAAAATGAACATGGACAAGACGAAAGTCATGTCTAATATCCATGTTGTGCCATACCATATCAGTTGGAAGTTCTGTCTCGAAGTTGTACGAATATGTGTACCTGGGACAGTAGTCAAATGGGTAGGTCCAACTTCGAGAGGAGGTTTCGCGTCGAATCCAATTAGGATGGGCAGCGTTCGGGAAGTTAAGGCAGATCTTTTCGTCCAAAATACCTCAGTGTCTGAAGACGAAAGTCTTTGACCAGTGTGTGTTGCCGTTATTACATACGGAAGCGAAACGTGGTCGCTTACTAAGGGCCTCTTAATAGGCTTAAGTTGCTCAGCGTGCTATGGAAAGGGCTATGTTAGGTGTTCCCTACGCGATAAAATCCGAACACGATATCCGTAGGAGAACTAGGTGACCGACATAGCCCACAGGATAAGCAAGTTGAAGTGGCAGTAGGCAGGGCACATAGTGCGTAGAACCGATGGCCGATGGGGCGGAAAGGTTCTCGAGTGGCGTCCGCGTAACGGAAAACGAAGCGTAGGCCGACCCCCAACCAGATGGTCTGATGATCTGGTTAAGGTGGCAGGTAGCAGATGGATGTCAACTGCAAGGGATCGGTCCGCGTGGAAATCATTAGGGGAGGCCTTCGTTCAGCAGTGGACTTTCTAGGTTGTAATGATGATGAAATGATGGGTATTGTGTTTACGAGTAGTATTGAGTATAAACCTATATAGGTTTAGCACAAACAGTGCAAGAGTCGTCCGGGATGCAACTCGCTGGAACAATTTCAATAAGTGCACTCCACTTGGTCGGCTTACCCGCGCGCCACAGATTCCCGCGCAGCCCGCCCGTGGACGCAATGCACTTGCACTCCGCGGATGCACTCCAAAATCAATGCACACAACGCATGTGTAATCGGAGAACCTTTGCGAGTTCAAAAGGATTTAGTTTGAAAGCTCCGAAACTTTAGTATACCGATTTAAACAACCTTTGATAGTGTAAAAATTAGACAGGTATTAAAGATTCAGAAAGTTTGACGATTGTTTTATGTTTAAACGATTAACCAACGCCTTTGTCTTGTTTTAATACTCGTTCTTCAGTTTGGAAATTTGTAGTTGTAAGCAATAGATCTATTTTAATACACACTTGTAAAGCTTCTTTACTATTCAATCACAAAAATTGTCTTATTTACTTTACAAAAATAAAATCTTTGTTATATTTATTATACAAAATTGATAAGTAAATTGGGAAATCAAGTATATTTCGAAAAGTTGTGTCTGTTGGAACAGTTGTGTTAAAAGCTTTTTACCTTCGCGGAATCTTAGCTTCTGACCGGTTTAAATTAACAGTTGTTGTAGAAATTAAATAACAGAAATCGTTAAATGCAGATCCAGGTTATCAACAGTCACTGCGTGACTGTGTGGCTCCTAGAATAGAATGGATAGGGAAATAATTGAGGAATACGTGTGGGCCAGCGTCAAGGGCCGGCACGTAAGGGCAGATGAGATTCAAGGGATTCTATTATAGGAGGGGCCGGTTAATGTCCCAGCTGGCGACATTCGTCGCGTGTAGTGCTGGCAATCGATATTCTACTATCGATATTCTACCGATAGTGGACTAAATAGTTGGGCAAAAACAATAGTATCGATAGAGCGATAAATAGTATCGATATTAAGCGTGAATACTATCGATATTAAAGTTATGTATATCGAGTATAATATATATATATATATATATATATACATATATATATATATATAATATATATATATATATAATATATATATATATATATTATATATATATATGTATATATATAATATTGCTGCTGCGTAAATAAAAAATAAATATCCACTGACATTTACAGCAGCGCCATCTAGCCCCAATTTAAGCCAGGAGCTTATAGTATGGTTACTAAATAACTCATATTCATAATATAATTTTGGTAAATACATTACACACAAACTTTATGCATAGAAACACCAAAGAAATAATCGATACTATAGATAGTATTGAAAATATCGATAACGATACGCCCATTATCGATTTTATAGATGACTTTCAAGGTCAACTATCGAAAGTAAAATTATCGATACTTCGGCAACACTGGTCGCGTGTCCCGGCCAACGATAGCAAATAGCTGGCGATTGCGTTTCTTCGTCGATTTCACTTTACGTGATTCGATGGGGCGGGCGCGGTACCACGTCACTGTCTAGGTAAGTAGCCGCTTACGGGAGGCATTTCATTAAGGATCCGATATCGATTGCCACTTATTGGATAGTCACCACCAGCAGTGGACACTAATTTTATGAGTACTGCAAATGAATTGCGTCTGTGTTTTCGGCCACATATAACCCCGTGGCATTTACAAAACGAGTGAATAGGCATTTTCAGGGCAAGCTCGCTCCATCTTAGAGCACGTCTCTTCCACTGAGATAGTCTGTGCTCAAGAGCAAGCCCATCATGAATACAAAAAATATTTGAATGTACCAAATTGTCTCGCAACAATATACTATCAGTAATGTTTAACTTACTGTCTCCAGTTTATGTAGGCTTGAAATTGATTACAGCTTTACAACGCCTGTACATGTGTACTATAAGCACCAACTTTTCACGTTTAAGTTTGAATGTTTTGAATATCATTATGATGACTATTGGGAGATATTGAAATCGTTCCTATTACTATTTTGAAATACAGGCATCTACATAGAGCGTCAGTCGCTCATTTGTGTGACTTCAGGCTAGCCATTACCTACACCAGGTAGTGAATTGAAAGTCCGTTGTGCCGGACTGTTTATTGCTATTATGCCTTTAGCCCGTATTTTGGTATTATAAATGATGCTACTACTCGCGTGCAAGTATCGACTCAAGCCTCAAGTACGCATAACAAGTGATACAACTAAAAAAATGCTTATTATACCTCTATATAATGTTTTACATAATTAAGCCTAGTAATTAAGCTTTAAAATGGTGTTAGTTGCATGAAATCGATTCAGTAGTTTAGTAAAAGGTTAATGCTAATGATAATGTAAAAAATGTTGAAAATTCCATACAATTTCACAGTATGGGTTATTGTGTTAAATGAAACAAATGTGCGTAAGATAAAAAAATATTCGTGTCAATATTTCGTATTCCCTCCTCTAGCTCTGATCACTGCTCTCATGCGATTCTTCATCGACCTAATCAACTTTTTAATGGATGATGTGGTATTCGACCCCACTCTTCTACCAACGCAGTCTTGAGCTCATTGATGTTTGTCGGAGCTGGATTCCTCGCTCTAACTTTCCTTTTGAGCTCGTCCCATAGTGCTCAATGGGATTTAATCGGGGCTGAGCGCTGGCCAATGCAAGTGTGAATTCCAACTTCGTTCAGGAAATCACGTTGGCCCGAGCAGTGTGACATCGGGCATTGTCATGCATCAAGATGAAATTTTCCCAATAAAGCCTTGATAAGGGACAACTTGATCCAGTAGAACATTTCAATGTAACGATCACTGGTCAGACCTCCTCCCCGGCCTCCCCAGGAACGAAAACAAGGTCCGTTTTGCCTTCTAAGGAAATTCTAGCCCAATTATGCAAGATCCGCCACCATATGCAACGGTTTGCACAAAGCAGCACTGTGAAAACCGTTCACCGGACGACGGTTTACCGACCTCTCCTGTCGCTGCCATGGAGACACATCCTCGTCTCATCTGTGAACAGGACTGACTGCCATTGCTCTATGCTCCAATCCAAATGTTCTCGAGCAAAGTGAAGGCGTGCTTGACGATGAGCTGTGGTCATCTTCGGCCTGAACGGGTCTTTTCGGAGTAAGGTTAGCTTCTTTCAACCTTCTTCTAACTGTCCACTGAATGACAGTCACCCGCGAACTTGACGTAGCTCCTGCTGCACATCTACGCCGGTAAGGTGTCGATTTCGGAGAGAGGTCGAGACCAAAAACCGGTCGTCACGCTCCGAGGTGCACCGGCATCGGCTGGTAATTAGGCCTCCGAGTGAAGGCACCAGTCTCTTGAAACTTCTGTATACTCTCGAGACAGCGGACTGACTCATATTCAAACGACGAGCGACTTCTCGCTGGTTCAACCCTTCTTGCAACAGGGCAACGACTTGAGCGGCTTCTTCAGGTGTTGTATCCATAATTTTCTTCAAATGACGGCTTTAATTTGCAGAGATGTGTTCAGGTCAACGTCTAATGAGCGACTGATAAGAAAAAAAACGATTACAGGGGTTTATGGGGGTTGTGTCGCGCAAGTTGTGAATAGAGCGAGAGCAGTTTACGGGAGGTTGCGTTCAGTTGCATTCTAAGTACAAGTGTTTATTTAAATTACTGATATTATGCTACCATTTGAAAGCCTAATTACTAGCTTTAATTATGTAAAACATTATATAGAGTAAAATAAGTCATTTTTAGTTATATCACTTTTTATGCGCACTTGAGGCTTGAGTCGATTTACTTGCACGCGAGTATATAAATAAATATTGAGAAACCATTTGGTGTAATGGTTGAGACATCGGCTCCTTACCTAGAACAAACTTTTGTGTGCATGAATATGTCTGATTGTATTAGTCTGGGTGTTTTCTATGTATAATATGTATATATTTACAAAAAAGTATTTAAGTAAGTGTGCAGTGGAAGCTTCATTTGAAATTTATAAGTGTTCTGTAAGGACCTAAACTGGATAAACACTTTTCATTTTCATTGACCAGTTGTTTAGTACCCATACTACAGGGTTCACGGTTAACTTGGGGCTAGATGGCGCTGTGTGAATGTAGGTTTATATTAATTTATAATGATTGTTTGCAGACTCCGTCATGTAGGGCGGGCGGCGGCGTGTCAGTGGTGGCGCGCGGCGCGCGGCGAGTCCGTGTTGATCGTGTGCGAGGTGGACGCCGACCCGCCGCCGCCGTCTTCAAGTGGAAGTTCAACAACTCCGGCGAGACCATCGATGTGGCTGCCGACAGATACACCTCGAACGGCAGCGCGTCCAGTCTTAAGTAACTACTTTTCTTTTCAAACTATCGCAGTCTGGCTGGGCATTGATACTCTACATTTTATGTTAAAGTCACCGCTTTCTTTCTTTTTAAATTCAGCCTCCACCTATCGCAAGTTGTCCGTTGAAGGGCTAGAGGGTCCTACGCCTAGATGCAGTCCACTATAGAACTCTTCTGCTCCAACGGCCGTCGGTTCTGCGACATAGCCACTTGAACTTATGCCGAAACATATAAAACATGATTTCTAATATGATCCCTTAAAAACACATCTTCACTCAAACATCATAAAGGTTTACAATCATCCAGTCTATACATCCTACTGCAGGACACAGACTTTCCTTGTACAAAATGAAGTGATAGCGCCATAATTACGACACGAGATAAAGATACAAAGAAGCAGCCAGGAACATGACTTTAAGCGCCATAGAAGCATAAAGGAACTCGAGATATTTTTTTACATACGCACAGGCCATTTAGTCCCAAACTAAGCATTAAGCCTATATGGGTACTTAACAACTGATAAACTTATTTATATACTTTTTGTATATACATACATATTATACATAGAAAACACCCAGACCAATACAAACAGACATGTTCATGCACACAAATGTTTGTACTGCCCGGGAATCGAACTCGGAACCCTTGGTGTAAGAGTCGAAGGCTCAGCGATCCATGACACTCATTGAGCTATGGTATGCCCCCCCCAGGTACACGCCGGTGGCCGACTTGGACTACGGCACACTGTCGTGCTCCGCGCCAACGAGGTGGGCGCGCAGCTCGTGCCCTGCGTCTTCCAGATGGTGGCGGCCGTAACACACACTTACATACCTTGAACAGTTTTGCTCGAGCGTAATCGTTTTTAAATCGGGCTTAAAATAAGTAATTTTTTTTTTCAAACCAACTATATTTTTTGGGTTTGAACTATACTGTTGATATCAATATTTTTAATATATTCTGACAGTGTCTCTAAGGTATTCATAAATAAACGAGTATCTGATGCTGCCAGGATTTTAAAAGTGAGATAGAACATGATATTAATTTTATCTCTCTAACGTTAAAAAGTAAAACTAAAGTCAATACTTCAACTTGTACTCAAATACTAAATGGTGTTCTTATTTATTGAAAGAGTTCTTGTATTGATTGTTTTTGATGTTGGGAAACATTATTATATAAAAGAGTTTTGTCAGCCGTTAGTTGACACGTAAAGTTGACATATAAATTCGCAAAAGTTCCGCTATGAATTTGCTATTTTATTTTATTACCGTTGCGCTTCTACGGTCACCAAACCATTGCTAGTTGGGAACCTTTTTAACACAAATGTTAGAAGTGTAGTTGTTATCATATTAATATAATATGTCATCAGGCAAGCCGCAGCCGCCCCGCAACTGCTCGCTGTGGAATCAGACGGCGGACTCGGTGGAGGTGTCGTGCGCGCCCGCCTTCGACGGCGGCCTGCCGCAGACCTTCCTGCTCGAGGTCTACCACGCGGGCGCCTCCACGCCAAGGTCAGAACACATACGTTTAGTTATTGCGTGTCGCCTGTAACTGCTTATGTGGTCTTGTGAGCACAGCATTCCACTGCGCGACCCCGTGCTCGTGAGTCGAACACTGAACAACCAAATATAAGTTTTAAACATTTTGAAATTAGCTCTGCAATGCAATTGCGTTCATCATTATTATCTCATTAAACGTCTCCACCGAGGGGCACGAGCATACCCGTACGCGGGTGTATAGGCCTTAGTCGTCCACGCGGGCCCAGTGCAGATTGGCCGACTTCACGCGCAACCTTGGAATCTCTGCAGGCGCGCGCAGGTTTCCTCACGATGTTTTCCTTCACCGTGAGAGCATTGTATAACGTTCATATAATTTCGAAAATTCGGAAATGGCGGGATACGATTATGCGCCCTCCAAGTACGAAAGTAACAGTGCACACCATTGAGCCACCGACGTTTTTATATTGCAATATATCAGTAATATTTGTACCCACTGATCAATATATTACATGTCACATATTATACTAATAAACAATAACGTGATCAAATTACTTGAATAATGATAATACGAACGTTAAGATAATCAGATTATGAATCCGAACAAGTCAGATCGGTAATATCGAAGCCGTCGTTTGAAGATGTTACCCGACATCAATAATAAAACTTCAGTTGGCAACAATAGACGAATAACGAGGCGGAGTGTTTTCTTAATTTCACGGAGTATTTTCCTCGTAACAAAATCACTAGACGATCCCCATTCGCAAATCTCGGATTCATTATAACCGACGAGCAAGTACAATAACGCAAATGCGTTTCATATTAAACGTAATCATTTTCTTTTTGAACTCACTGCCGCACAATAATAGGAAGATATTTTAATAATACGACGCCGGTTTGTGTTTTGAGCTCCCGCGAAATGATGCGGGGTTGATGCGTGAGGGGGTGCGCAAATTGTTTCAAGGCTCTTTAGTCAACTGATTACGCTTCCAACTTATCCCACGCGATGAGTAGACTGAATAATTAGTTTACTTAAATGTGTTTTACATATTATAGTTATATTTCTCCTAACTATTACTAGAAAATAAATGACTCAGAAATAATAAATAATATGAATTCGTTTTTTTTATTTTCGTTTATCTTCTCGAAAGTATAATATCTTAACTTATTATGATCATTGGCATCTATATAGTAAGCACTTAAAAAAAATATTTTTATACTGACAAAAAGTAGGTTTTTCTACATATCAGAGAAGTTTACATGTTCGTTATCGTTTTATTCATGACTAAACAGTGCATATTCTCAGTCTCAATTCATCATCAGCTCATAAACGTCCCCACCGAGGGGCACGAGCCTACCCGTATAGGGTGATTAGGCCATAGTCGTCCACGCGGCCCAGTGCGGGTTGGACGACTTCACACACAACCTTTGAATCTCTTCGCAGGCGTGCATGAAGGTTTCCTCACGATGTTTTCCTTCACCGTAAGAGCATCGGATAACGTACATATATTTTCGAAAATTCGAAAAACACATTGGTACGTGTCGGGATTTGAACCTCAGCCCTCCGGTAGGAAGGCGACAGTCCACACCATTGAGCCACGACGCTCTAGCATAAAATTTGTACGAGTGAAATCAGTTTTCCAATTCAAAACATTCATTTCATAAACACCAAGGATGAACTTACCGCGTCATAGAGTTCCCCAGTCATCGTCTACAATCAAATAAATCTTTAACAGACTCTTCTGTATCGCAAATTATTATTTTTGGTCTTTTTATGAGTACCTAAGCTAACGAGCCTGTTTTAATATTGGGGCTATTCTGGGCGGACGTGGTCGGAGCGGAGAGAGCGAGGCTGCGCGCCGCACGTGGCGCCCAAACTTGTAAATTGTTTTTGTTTAAGTTTTGTATGGTCATTGGATAACCTGAAGTTGGGTATGCCTCTGCATTTGTCAAACTTCTATGATACGTCTTTCACTATGAAGCGGCCTATTTAGAAATGCGTTATCAGTGGCTATACACTAGAAACAACTGCTATCTATTACATATAAATAAAATTGGTATCAATTTGGTATATTTAAATGACCATTTTTTTATTATACCAAAAGTTTTTCCGGATAATCTCTGAAATGGTTAGACAGATTTAACTGGATTTTTGTGGCAGGTAGCTGATGTAATATAGAAAAACATAGCTATTTTAATTTTAGGAAATACTTTTAATATTGGAAAATAAAGTAGTGTTTTATTGCGCGGCTACCGCGCGTCGAGTGAGGTGTGCGCTTAAAAGGTTATGTTTTACTGCGGGGTAACAAATCTTAAAATGAAAATGAATGACAATGTAAAGTGTTTACACAGTTTAGGTCCTTACAGAACACTTATGAATGTCAAATGAAGCTACCACTGGCTCGGGAGGTAGTTTTATACTTATACCGCGGGCATCAGCTTGTTTTTCAACAAAATTGCTTTTGATGTTTCTTTGTTATGTTAACCTTAAAAAAAGTTGCAGTTTCGTTGAGGTCGCAATTTTTTACTTGGCAATGTATTATTTTTTAATTATCGGTTATTCATTAGGTGAATGATACAATCAAAATTTATCTGTTGATTATTTGACCACGTTCAAAATTTATCTCCACTTGGTCAAATGTATGAAGGCGTTAGCCAGAGCTGCCGTTGATCGGTAGATTGTAACATGTACCGATAAGGCAGATTAAATTACAAATAGTATTCACTGAGCGCCATTACCATAGAGTATTTAGTATCGATTCAATTGACATCTTATGTTTGCTTATAACTAATAAATACTGAGCAAGTATTACCGGCGGTTTTTAAGACGACGTGTTCATATCGCATTGTTTCCATTAACTAGGCCTTTGTTGTTAAGTGTTAGTTCAGATTAAAATTAAATCTAAGTTTTCTTAGTATACTCTCTTCGTTATAAGCTAATATCTCTCGTGCGCCGTATGACAAAGTTTACAGCACAATAGGAGTACTCATGTGAAAATTTTAAGTGGGAATCCGTGTAAACATCCAGTGCTAATAAAGTTGCCGAAACAGCGTTAATTATGAATCAGCAGCGCCGGGCGCTCTGGTCCCGGGCCACTAGTTAACCTATTCACGTCAAAATAATACGTTCTTTACTATTATTACGACATTAAAGAACAGAATCCTAGCGTAATCAAAGGAAACTTATGTATTACATACAATAATTATACCCTGGACGTAAGTTGCTGAGGGCAAAAAAATACGACAATCTATTTAATATAATCAAAACATGGAATTATCATATTACTTATTATAATATTCTTATATCTATTTTCAATAATGTAAGGAGTGTTACATTTACAACACGCATGTTCGCACAAAAACCTATGCAATGTTAAAGCTATGTATAAGTTTGCTTCCTTGATCATCATCAGCCGGCCCACTGCAGGGCTATGGGGCGTGGCTATGGGGCTTCCTATACCTACGTAGTGGGTAACGGTTACCCACTACGTAGACTCAGTGCAAATTGGTGATTGTTAACGACTACCATCTTAGAAATGTAGCCGGGACCAACGGTTTAAGGTGCCTCCGGGAGCATCGGAGGGATTCGAGATAATATTTTTCGGTCACCTGTCCGCCTATTTCTTTTTTCGAAATGACTCGCTGTTGGCCGCAGATGGCCTTCTCAGCGTCACCGGATAATTGGCGAGCGCAGATGGCTCTCAGCCCAAAAATGTATGCAATGAGCCTAAGGGTGCCCCAGAGTGGGACGCGCACCTCGGCTTAGGGCGTTACAGGGGGGCTAGGTAACCTGATTTGGGGAGAAAAGCGATCGGGTACGTACCGGTACCGCGAATAGGGACTGGTTGAATCAACTGGGACTCGCGACGAAGCCCCCCGCCGTTAGGGGCGGAATCTCGGTGTTGAAGTGTTGCATGTGTTCTGAGATGCTTTACGCGCTTTATCTGCCGCGATGGCGACAGTGATCGAATCGTCCCATCCTTCTAATATTCCATTGCAATAGTTTCTTACATTGTGTCCAATACACTTGCCGTCTCTCTTCTTTATATCACATATATCGTGGTCTGGGAAATGTTGAAGTAATTCTTAAGTAACAACTGCATCGGCGGTGAAGCACTCGCTTGGCTTACTAATAGCAATGACGACTTAATGCTCACGTGTCTTATACCTGGGGCTTCCTATGTACGTTAGCGGGAACGCATGTACTGAAATGTTTGGCCTCGTTTTATAAATGTATATTTTTTAAACAATTAGTGAAGAGTTTTCACGAAGCTGATTTTAAAAGTGAATGTTTCCTAAGTTATGCCGTCGGATTTCCATTCATTTAGTTGGTGATTGTTGGTCATTTAGGGGAAAAGTGTACGGTAGAGTAACTAATGTGTCAGCAAGAACAAATTGTAATATTTTTTCCGAATATTCAAGTACTCATGCGCGGTAGTTTTTTATGTTACAAAGTGCACAGGACGGTCAGGACGCTCACCTGATGGTAATTGATACGCCTTCATGGTCAGGCATTGACTAAGACCAACAACTGATAGACAGTTATTATTATACAAAAATTGTTTGAATTCAAAGCAATTTAGAATACAACAGGTTCTTAAACAATGCCAACTTTTTTAAAACTTTATTGCTACACTCCGTGCATTCAATATAATTAATGATGAAAGTTTCCAACTGACTTTTATCCTCTATTTTACCTCCTTTGACAATAAGTTTCGAATTTTCTTTTCTCAGCATGTTTCTTAGTGTTTAGTATAAAATCTTTATCGTTAGCATTTGAAATGAGTTTTAACGTTTTCCATTGTCATTTTTACAAAGCACAGGTAATTTTTGTTTTTTTTTTATTATTCAATACCAGAAGTATTCTATATTTTTTATTGTTGATATGTATTTATTTATAAGTTCAATTAAGATATTGTAACTGGGCACAATGCTCTTTCTTGATTATATTCTATGTTTGTGAGGGTGTCTAGAAGAAATCGCTTCATGCGATAAAGCCGACTTATTTATTTTTTAATACCTTTAATATGTATACTTTTTTTTTAAAACCATGAACTATTTGAATCGAATTTTAACACTGGTTAACTAGAATAAACAGACATGATCATCCTCCAAACGTTACAAGCGTCGCCAACCCTAACATCCAACTATTTAGAAGGAAACAGAAAACCCATATTTTTGCTCTGAATTTTTGATTTAATAGCCGTCAGTATGTGTCGTTGGAGGTTTGTTTGTGCAATTTACGAGCCGGGCGAGAACAGCAGCCTCCGGAGGCGGCGAGGGCGGTAACTTCGGGTTATCTTGTTGTAACGGCGCGTCATTTTTATCTGTCACCGTATCGTGGGACGTCGTCTTATCGCGCGCCCGTTACCGACAATCATCTCGCAGCTTTACTACCTCGTCTGACGTCATACCTTTGACGTCACCGACGCTAAACAACGCTATGCAATCTTACACTTAATTTTACGCTCCTTTTTCTCGTTTTATGTTGTATTCATTTATGCTTTGAAAACTTATCTTTACTGTTAAAAAGCGCAGTGAATAAAATAATAAAGTTTTAGTAACTTTTGAAAGTTTTTATGCTATATAATGTTTTTATGAAAACAAGCAATATGCACACCAGGAGAGTTACCGCCATATCTTAAAACAGTATTGTTATAATGATGGATGGGGACCCCCTGATGGTAAATAAAGGCGCTCCCAATATTAGTGGGCAAATAAATATGTAGTCGGCCACATTCAATGGTAACAAGTAATGACTTGACTTGAGGAAAGGGTGTGATTAATCGTCAATTGGCCCGAGTCGCCTCAAAGTCAGAGGTTAATATTTTTCCTGCGGAATGTTTTTTTTTCATTCCGTACGTAGGTACCATACTACTTCTGCTTTCGATTTTGTGATAACTTGCCAGTATTGTCATATTGTAAATAATTGCGATACAAAATATATTTCTTTGAGTCGAAGGCACTAATTATTTCACTCTCACGGTGGTGATAATATATTATATTCTCTTGAATTGTGTCATTTATACTATATGTCAGGTTATACCAACATAAAAGTGACTGCCTTCGAAAGACGAAAAGTATGTTTTATAAAATTTGGTAACACGTGTACCCAACCCCCCGGGACGCTGCATTGTCTCGCGCTTACATCATTACCGAGATCAATACAGAAATCAACGCCACAAACAGTAAGCCGAGCCGGAGCGCTCTGTGCGCCAAATCAAAGAGATCAAACAAAGTACGAGTCGACAAATGAGTATAAATAGAATGTGTATCGGAATTACATTTGAAGCTTAGGTGCTATGCAGACGGCACACTTTTTGTGTGATCGAGTCTGTGGCACACAAAAAGTCGGCATGGCGGCAGACTTAACGTATGTTCATCTTAGATCAAACTTTCGGATGCAGTTAACAGACTAAAATGTGCGCCGTCTGCGTTAGCGAGCGTTGAAGCATAAACGTTGGCTTCAGTGCGCGCTTACGCAAACGTTATGTTTTTGGCACATTTTTGTGCGCCAGACTTATTGCCCGTGTCGTGTGTGTCAAGCATAAATATGTTTTTATTTATTATAGGCGGACATTTGACCGCCATCTCACCTGATGGTAAGTGATGATGCGGCCTAGGATGCATCATGACCGTTTAGATACAGCCTCTTGCCTTGAAGACGGCTAGGTTATAACGTTTGGGGAACACACAAGGAGGTAACGAGTTCCATTCCTTGCGGTGTGCATTAGGAACGAGGCACCATAGCTGGCTGTGCGGTATCGTGGGATGTCGATCACGTAAGGACAGAACGCTTGCCTGCGTCTCATTGCAACGATTCTATTTTCCCAGACTAAAAAATGTGTCACGGATAGTCTGTCGTCTACGCTGTCCCTTAGGATGTCACAATGGAGAGCGCGGGGACTTTCATTAGATGGCGGGAGATTGGAAAATATCATTAGAAGTACACGAGGGCGCACTCTCAGCGTTGCTTTATAGTTAATGTTTCTTTTTATTCCTTTCTTTATTTTATACCGCCGCTCGCATGCGACCGCCTCGATGCATCGTTACCTTTAGTTTGGATTTCGAATCACTCGTCATGGTATTTTCTTTAAATAAATATTAACCACTGAAATACTGTCTAAAGGATATCCTTCCAAGCTACGATGATATCATATAAGATGATGGGAGAACTTACAACATGGTGGATCGCCGCTTTTTAATCCTTTGACTATAGTTATTGACTTTGTGAACCCTTTGAGTTATTGACTTTGTTAACCCTTTTAACTCAGTAACTCTCCTTTATTTTAAAAGTTCATTCACTTTTTATTATATTTAATATATGAGTCGCAAGTTTTAAATACAACGTAAATAAAAATATATTCTATCAAAAAGCCTGCAAAGCCATTAGCGACGGTTTATTCAAATCCAAGCTGAAGGTCAGTGCCGAGGCTACTCCTCCCGTACTCGGGTGCCGCCGCGAGTCCTTTTTGGATCATTAATTGTAATCACTTCATAAACAATAGTTACTATTAAACTCGTTTTATTCGGTCTAGCCTTTGCTATTTTAGGAAGCCTGCATTCATTTGTTAGTCCGGTGATATATTTTGCAGATTGTTTAAGCCAGTATGAAGCTTATTACCTTGTTATATCAAAATGAAATCCTTGAAAATGGGCGACGACACGTTAGACACGTTAGAAAACTCAAATACAGCTCTTATCATTACCGTTGTGACCACAAGGCGTCCGCTGTTGTGTACTTCGTAATAATTTATCTCTAGCAAAAATTGCCTGCGTTGGAACCTACCTCAAGCTGACTCCTATTATATCCAGCCATAACTATTTTCTTATCATTTTGGGCAGAAGAGTATGATAGGGCCCCTTATTCTTTTCAATGTATCGCAATTCACTGCTAGATATAGGTCTCCTTTATTCTGCGCCAGATATCCCGCTCCTCCACTTTTTCCATCGAACCTTTACCAGTGACCATTTTGCAAGTCTTCGGTCTAATGGGCCGGAGGGTGTCCTACGCTACGTTTGCTAAGATGCGATCTCCACTCCAGAACTCATCTGCCTACATTTGACATACGCGGCCAACCCACTGCCACTCTATCTTGCTAATCCGGCGAGCCCATGTCAGTAGCTTTAGTTCTTTTAGGGATAACATCATTTCTGATCTTATCCCTTAAAGTGACCCCGAGCAACTCGCTCTATTGAAAGAAGTGTGTCTTTGAACTTGTGAACCAAGCTTGCAGTCCGTCTCAGCTGCGTATTATTAGGGCGCCTTCATCAAAGATTTTTATCTTTAAGCTGGTTATTTAAGTTCATTCTTTTTACATTATTATGACAAATAACCTTAAATAATACATTTTATATGTTTAAAATAAGTCGAATTTACTATTCTTAAAATAGCACTTGTTTATTAGTATATTAGTATGTTTGTGTGTTGCAGAGTGAACCTATCATCCCCGGAGCCGTCATGGACGCTGCGCGGGCTGGAGTGGGACGTGCGCTTCCGGCTCGTGGCGGCCGCCGTCAACGCTAAGGGCCGCTCGCCGCCCGCCACGCTCGACGACCTGCTCTTCAGGGACCCTGAGAAGCGGACAGGTAAGCTATCTCACTTAACTTCTGATAGACTGGGAAGCTTGAAAAGCGGTCAGTATGTTACCTCACAGTACGCCTGAAGGACGAAACTCCTTTAATCCCTCTTTTTTGATAATCCGTGGCGAAATATTTTTACACGAAACCGATGAATTTTCTCTACGTGTCTGTCGTGTGTCGTGATTTTATTGTTTATTTACTGATTATAATATGGGAAATTTGAGTAACTACACGTGGCACAAGAATATTTAAGGTAACAAGACTCTTAAGAAATATGCATTTAGTAATTTCTAATTTAGTATCTAATCAAGCTTCGGTGAGCGTCGGTGACTCAGTGGTGTGGACTGTCGCCTTCCTACCGGGAGGGCTGAGGTTCAAATCCCGTCACGTACCAATGTATTTTCGAATTTCCGAAAAATATATGTACGTTATCCGACGCTCTTACGGTGAAGGAAAACATCGTGAGGAAACCTTCATGCACGCCTGCGAAGAGATTCGAAGGTTGTGTGTGAAGTCGTCCAATCCGCACTGGGCCCGCGTGGACGACTACGGCCTATACACCCTATACGGGTAGGCTCGTGCCCCCTCGGTGGGGACGTTTAATGAGCTGATGATGATGATGATGATCTAATCAAGATTTATCTTGTCACCCATTTCCCGAAAATATAAAGATCCATGTTGAAATGTATGTAGAATAGTGTTTGTACATATAGGCACAACTCATCATGTGGCAATCAAGTTGCGATAATTAAACTCCATTGACACAT
>PQWD01009099.1:0-25833 GCA_019425675.1 Leucinodes orbonalis | reverse complement strand
TACCTTCGTACGCTACATGGCTAAACGAATGTAACCTTTATGAATGTTAATGACGTCATCTTAAGTGAGTTGTCCTGACGAAAGACTTAAAGTGCCTTACAGGTCCTCATCTTTAGGTAAATTTATTTTATAGATACTCGATGCAAAATGTCTGACATCTCTGGGTCAATCCTAAACCTTTCAATATTTATATGGAATAAGTTGTTTTTAAATTATTTATCGGCTCCATATGTTACAATTTACTATCCAATAGAAATACCAAACAAATAGAAAGTCTATAGTTAGCGATACATGGCAAGTGTCACCATCTGTAATCATAATTGTGTCGCGCGGCTTCGCTCGCATTAAATTCGGATAACACGGTACTTACATTTATCACTATACATAGGATTTCCCCTCCCTCCAACTTTAAAGGTTTCGGGGTCAATTTCAGAATTTTTTTAGCAAAAAATATGTTATAGTGAGCTAACCTTAAAAGATAGACATATGCTGTCGCGGACTTTTTGTAGACCTTTAAAAGGAGAACAATACTCTCATACATGACTTTTGTGAAACTTTAACCGTTTACTCAGCGTACGCAGCGGAAGCTCCAAGTATGAAAAAATACCCCTGATTTTGAAACATTCTTCATTGCTGCTCCGCTTCTATTACTCGTAGCGTGATGATAGCGTGATATATAGCCTATAGCCTTCCTCGATAAATAAGCTATCTAACACTGAAAGAATTTTTCAAATCGAACCAGTAGTTCCTGAGATTAGCGCGTTCAAACAAACAAACTCTTCAGCTTTATATATTAGTATAGATACCCAGTTGAATGTTTTGTAAAAAGCGTATTAGATTAATGATATTTTCTTACATATATACACATTCATTTATATATATTACCTGTACATATTATTAATTATGTTCCTTCAAAATGACTAAAATGCAAATGTATATGAATTTGTTTTCAAATTGAAATCGCTTCTCTTTCTTTCTGAATCTATAAATTATATTTAATACTATGTAATGTAAACCGACTTTTTCTTTCAAACATTATTGCATACACATAGTATTCTATATCTCGTATAACCCTTAAACAGCAGTTATCGAATAATAATGAATACAGAATTTCGATAGTTTTTGAATTATTGGCGGTTAATAAATGGGTTATAAAAATATATACCTACATTGTGAGTTCTTTTATTTTTGGTTTCTATCTCATACAATTAGTACTTTATCTTACTTATATTTGTAAAACATTTATGATGCCACATATAGTACTTCATATAAAAACTATTACATGTGTTTCCGATTACAGACGAGCCGGTATTCGGGCGCAAACTGGAGGAGGTGTGCCCGGCCACTGGTACCAGGGTGCCGGAGTTTGTGGTGGCTTGTGTGACGGAAATCGAGAGCAGTGAAGAGAACATGTGCACCGATGGCCTGTACCGGGCCAGCGGTAATCTTAGCCAGGTCCAGAAGATCCGGCTGGAGGTAGAGATTTTTTGACTATGTGGAATAAATAATCAATAAATATCCACTGACATTCACACAGCGCCATCTAGCCCCAAGTTAAGCGTTTACGTGTATTATAGTGACTAAGCAACGGATAAACATACATACCTTTTTTTTGTAAATTCATACATATATAGAAAACACCCAGACCATTACAAACAGACATGTTCATGCACATAAATGTTTGTACTGGCCGGGGATCGAACCCTTGGTGTTGCAATCAACGTCTCAACCGCAACACTAAATGGGTCGTCAAGTCTAAGACTCGGTACTGTGTCGTCTAGACAGGTACCACCGCAGTGCCAGATGTCGACCCGGGAAATATGAGTGTTTTGCACTTCTCCATTTCGGGGTGAGGGCACTGTACAAGTAGCTAGTAAAACTACCGGGTGCAGACCTAACATCTGTCGGCTCAGGTTACGGGTGCAGTGCGGCATTGATGGGGATAATAACTGTGTATCAGTTGTTAGTCTCCATCAATACCACTCTGTCATGGTCAGGCTTGTCACTTACCATCAGGTGAGCGTCTTGACACTTTAGGACAGCCAAAAAATATTCGTCATCATTAGCATATAACCTCCCACTCAGGGCACATAACTTGGCGACCAAGAAATCATGGGGAGATCAATAATAGGAGACAACGTAAATATATAAATATGTACTTACTTATAAATCTGTATGTCTCTTTGTATTATGTACAAAAACAAACTATTGAAAAAATAATAGTTTTATCCGCTGTCCAGAGCCCATTATTTAATCTACTTCCTTAAGTTAACAATAAATGGTGCTGTGTTAAGACCAATTATGTGATTTATTAATGTAAATGGTTTTATCAACCAAGTCTCATGATTCACATTGTTTGTTTGCAGATCGACCAGAACAATATAAAAGTTATAAAGAACAGCCCGGATATCCACGTTCTGACGGGTTCCCTGAAGCTGTTCTTCAGGGAGCTCAAGGAACCGCTGATCCCTTGCACCATGTTGACAGAGTTCTTGCTGCTTGCTGTAAGTATATAATTTAGTAAATTCTAGAAGTTTATTTACTATAACTACTAGAAGTAAAAATTTACTATTTCCACCATCATCTTGTGAATTATGGAAGATGCAATACAGGCGTGATACCAGCAGTAAGCTCTACCGGAGTGATACCAGCACACACTTCATAGAACCGACGTCCAAAAACATTTCAATGCAAGTTGGTGGACGTTGATGCCTCCAATCCAAAGCATGGATTTGCCCTACTTTTTATAGTCAGGTGATCCAGCATGCAATGTCTTCCACTATGTGTTCTTCCCTTGGGTTCGAACCCATGACACCATACACACGCGCTTTGAGCTAAATAATGTAAACTAACACTCAGACTACTAGACCATCCAGACAGAAACTTAGGCTAATATATGGTTCCTATTCAACCTATTGCAGTCCACTGCTGGACATAGGTCTCCCCCATTTTGCGCCAGATATCCCGGTCCTCCGCTTTTCTCATCCAGCCTCCACCAGCGACCTTTCGCAAGTCGTCGGTCCATCGGTTACTTACCCAAAATTATAAAGAAATGTGACTAACAAAAAATTTTCTGTTTTCACAGCAATAAAGCCAAGAGAAGCGAAGATCAAAGAATTTCGAGATATAGTTCAAGCTCTGCCACAGTGCAACAGAGATACCCTCAAATACCTACTGGAACATCTATTACGGTAAGATTATTATGATATTTATAATAATGTCCTTTATGACCTTTTTTGTATAACACTCTTAAACACCTATACATATGAGTATTATGTACTGACCAAATTGTATTATTTTCAGAGTCACAAAACACAGCGAACGAAACAGGATGCACACAGCAAACCTAGCCATAGTGTTTGGGCCGACTCTCCTCTGGGCGCCAGCGGAACAAGCCCACAACATCGCCATCGATTGCATCCAGCAAAACAACGTGGTCGAAATCCTCCTTAATGAATTCAAAGAAATCTTCACTGAAGATAACTCCAAAGGCAAGAAGAAAGCGTGATCCTTACTTCGCCGGTTGTCCCGGAGTGAAAACTAAGCCCTAAGTAATACTTTTCAATATATAACTAATTAGACGTTGCTAGTGGCTACCATCAAGTTCTTACAACTCAAAGTTGCAAATGAGTCTTGATTTTCAAATAAATTTTACATATATGTTAGATGCTATTTAAATATATTTTTGATTGAAAAGTGACCTGGGCTCTATTTTTAATATTGAAGGTAGATATTCTACTATTTTATCTTATATATTAAATGTACATAGATGATATTGTGATATAAGTACGAATATTGAAGAGTTGATAAAATTTTAAATGTTTATTAGGAAATGATTATATTACCTATGTGCTATGATCTCTGTCACACAATAATAAAATTTGATTATTTACATCTATTTTCGTGTAAAGTGTCCAAATTTTTTACATCCAAATCAGTGTTGTGATTGTGAAGCAATATTTTACGTAAAGACTGTCAGAGGCTCTAGAGATAATAATATATTCATGTATTTAAATATTAAAACTTATGAATAACGTGTGATGTAGGTGTTAGGAGAGTTATCTTTGTTTACGATACATCATTATTTTGGGGGCCAACTCTGTAAATATTTGCGTCCTGGTTGGTAGGCTTGAAGCCCGCTTTTATTGTGTGCCTTAAGTTTTGGAATGTGTGATGTGTAAATATATTCATCCTGGATGATTGAATGTGATAATATCGGAGTGTTGTCGTATCTAGTTCCCTTTAATTATAACTATTAGTTAATTCATGCTTGCAATTGTGCTGGTCTAGTCTTTACTGTAACAACTGGACTCTATTTGTTATCAAAATTTGTAATATACAGCGTCATAATTTGAAATTCACAAGCAATACTCAACGTAAGTAAATTGTATAGTGGAAAATTGAATAAAATAAGTTAAAATATAACATAATAAGCTAGAAACCAAAGTTTTGTATTTTTGGCTGATAGAGATAAATATATAAATATATTTGTTGTGTAGTTATTATTATACGATTATGTTAACGCCAATAATGCTTGAAAATAGATGGAGTTACATTAAATAAAATCACTTATTTTAACTGTCTGTTATTTTATTTCATTCTTATTAACGTTAACAAAGTTATATATTATCAATAAGATTTTTAATCAGATAATAAGGTCATTCAGCCTTCAATGTCCTTATCAAACTGGTAAGGATCGATCCAATTGGTTTTGAATGTGTGGTCTTCGTGAGATTTGAATCTACGAACCCCGGATTAAGAGCAAAATTATACATCATGACGATGGAGTGGTCTGAGCGTTATGTTTTCTTTGGCAATGATTAATACAATTAATACAACAGTTAGCCGCGCAAGTGAGATGAATAATTAAAAATTAAATAATTAATTAAAGCAATCCTTCATCAAATTAAAACATTATTTCGAATAACTCGATTTATTTCTGGCTTTAATCGTACTTGAATAAGGTTCATTTGAGTTATTTATACTTCACTACACTTTTCACATCAATACTATTTACAATAATCGTTAGTTTGGAAATGATAGATTCAAATATGTCCTTGTCTGCCTGGTTGAAGACTCACGACGCGCAAAGTGCACGGTTGAGACCAGTCGTTATATACTTTAATACTTTTCACTGATGGTTTTAAATATTTTTATTTAGTTTATGACTAGGCACCTAAATTTAAAATAAATAAATAAAACAAATCTCCAGTACTGCAAAATGTTTATTTCCTTTCATTTTACCGACATAAAACAAAATTAATTTCTCACCAAAAATGTTTACCATTTTCACAGTCTTATACTCACATCACTGTTACTAGAAATATTTTTATTACAAAAACGTTTGTTGGAATGCCTTTTAATTAATAACAATGCACAACAAATGTTTTCCACTTATAAACTAATGATGATATGACAACAAAAACAAATTAGTACCTAAACATGACATAAATGTTAGGTTATTTTAATACATTGTTTTTGTTCTTCGCTATATTTTAAAATAACACGAAACATGTTCTACGATTATCTTATTTACAATAGTTCTTTGTTAGTATCGTAATAAAAATTAAATTTATGACACAAATTATACGCGTCAGCGGGAAAGTATAATAATAATGTATTTTATATAAAATGCTTAAAAACTATAAAGAAAGTAAATAAAACTAAGTAGGTATACAATGTCAACTTAAATAAGTAATTATTCAAATCATCGTTTTTTTTCTTCACATAAACTGCAGAACTTTTTTTTTGATCTAATAACTAATGATGCCCAAATAATAACAATAATGTAAATAAACTTGTTAACATATACGTGAAAGGTTATTAGGTAATTATTACAAGATGCGAACCAGTTTCATAGTTTTCATAACGGTTTAGTTTACCTATAGGTACATTGTCTCTTTTGGGTAGAATTTACTAATCTCATCGCCTTGTCTTATGTGATACAGCAGAAAGTGTATTTCATTTGTAAGTGTCAGGATGGCCGGTCTCTAGGTATTTACAATTGAAATTATGACCAATAACTGCTCCTATATTGCCCATAAGTAGGCAATTGGCGCCATCTCATTTTAGCAACGAAAGACTTGATAAATAAATTATTGTTTCCTAAGACCCTTTCATGTTATCAATAACCTTCTGTATCCAAATCGATGACAGCCAGGATATTAATAGTACTTATTACTATTTTTACATGTATCATTTAGATATCACGCAAGCAATCCTTTATCAACTTAAAACATTATTTCGAATAACTCGATTTATTTCTGGCTTTAATCGTACTTGAATAAGGTTCATTTGAGTTATTCCAATGTTGTTTTTTTAAACGATTCTGAACTGTGTCCATCATTGTTAGTGATTGGTAATGCCTAATTTGGTACGCAGTTAGGTATGTAGTTAATTAAAACAAATCGTTTACCATTACATCGCTAGTATAAAAAGCTATCTATCAATTAATTACAAAGCTCATGATTTACGTACTTTATATATTATATATTTATAACGAAAAAGCAATCCAGTAGAGGGGATTTCTCGGTATTTTCTATAAGAAATCACAAAACAGATTGAGGACGTAAAATGATATTCACAACCTTGTTTATCTGTAATTTTCTACATTAAAATGAAAAATAAAAGAATAAACGCTTCCTTTGCTAATAACTACCTAAAAAGTATTAATGCAATAAACATGTGAAGTTTATAAGGTTATAATAAGAAACAACGTTTGTAAGAAAAAAAGCGCAGATATTTTATTTACATAAAAACTGCAAACCAAGTCAACTAAGAGCTTTTTAAATAGTAAATACGGGCTTTTTACATAGCAAAATGATATCAGGTAGACGTGCGCCTATCAGGAAGTCCGAGGTTCCTGGTCGTTAAGTCACCCTTATCAGCCCTTATAATTCAGAGTCTGTCGTGGACGTTCCTTGGCCTTGTGGAAGTTTGTAAACAGGATAAATGTGTGTTTTGTCCTCGTTTTTGGTAATCTGGATACGAGATTACGTTGCAGGGTCAAACGATTCATTTTTCCTAATAAAAAAATTCGTTTATGTACCACAGTTATGAATTGTAGCTTTTGTCAAAAAAAAAAGCGTAGGAAATGAAGATTGTTAGTTTTAGCTACTTTAGAAAGCAAGGTTATTATTTAAAAATGGATCCCGTACTAGATTGCAATATCGTTAGAATATTACTTACACTCGCTTGCAGAAAAACCTCCTATATTATCATTTAAAATAATATGTTAAAAGTAGATGTAAAAAAATATACGACTATAAAACAAGAACCATAACGAATCATAATAATCATATACAGATACCCCAAATTTTCAGTATAATAACCTTTGTATTTTCACATGAATTTAACGCTATTCAAAGTAAATCTCGCTGTCGAAAATTCTGCCATATTAAAACACAACATTAAAATTATCTTAAAAATCACAATAAGTAAAATAGAATAAACACAACAAATCGTCCGTATACTGGATACTCTTCCATTTTTTAGCTTCACATATTTAAATTAATACACAACATCAAAGGTGAATTCCATTTCCATAGAAGTGAACTGTCAATAATCTGCTGAAATATGATTACAGGAAAAAAATACGATAAATTACATGTTCCTACATAAAAATATTTCAAGAATACTTTAATCCCAGCAATAGGTATGTGATTAATATAAACCATTGTTTGAATAAGAAAATTGAGGACAATTTCGCAGATTCTTAACATTCCTGTTTAGTATTAGTATTGTTATTCTAAAAGCTCAGAATACAATTTTGATTTTTACTGTAATTTGACAAATTTATTATTAACAATTTCTTTGACTAGTGCCAAAGTGAAAAATAATTTACATAAATCGGATTAATTAGTTCCTATTTTTAAATTTAACTGCTCCCATTGACACTTAAACTTAACGGAATTCATGAGACCACTACAAATATAGGCACTAAATAACATTATAGTAATAATATTTTAGCAAACGAGTACAAGTTATATTGATAAATTTCTACTTTTCACAACAACACTTCCGTACAAAAACGTTTGGATGTACAAATATATAAAAAAGTGCATAAAATGTTCCAAAAATGTGTAACAATCAGATTGTTCCGTTGTTAACAACTACTTTATTATTAATCAAGTCGCATCTTCATACTGAAAGTGATTTGATCAAAATATGGAATCTTTAAGGTAATCTGCGCTCGTCTTGTGAAGCTGTGAAAACAACGATAAGTCAGAAGAAAAGAAAAACTTTAATTCCCTAAATAAAGTAAAATCCCATAAATAAAGTAAATTTTCAAAATAAACTATCTCACTTTAATTTTTCGTTGATTGACTAGTATGCAATGATATTCTATATTTTTAAGTTATCTATGTTAGTAGTAAGTAGTATGTTTTTTAAAAAAAACTTTAAAACATATTTCTATTCAAAACTCTTTGCAAACTTTTTTACCCGCCATTTGTAATTTTGACATGTCACTTTCAGTAATAAAAATGCGAATTGATCTAACAGTTATAGCAAAATAATGTACAACACTAACGACATTACGTATGAGTTAATTCATTTATGGCAACTACGTAAGCTCTGTAAGCACTTTCGCCTTGAATGAAATATTTCAACTTATATGAACAGTATATAAAAAGCACCTTAGATTAGCATTAATTCCACTTGAATAGATTTTTGTTGGCATAACACCATGTGGTATTTATCAGGCCTATCATACTCATGACTATGCTGTAGAATATTATATCTTCGTTGAAAATGAAACTAAACTCATGCGGATATTAAAGGTTTTTTAACTGTAGTTAACTGTACGTTACCTTGCTTACTATACAAACATTAAATAAGACCCACATTTTGTGCTAATTTATAAAATTTCCGGGTTGAGCTTTCATTTGAAAACCAGGATTAAAATTTTAAAATAAACATTCTTATGTTACTGGAACAATTTGTAAGAAACTGTTAAAAGATTTTGTTTTGTTAGTTCAGTCTAAAAAGTTGATTTTGAAAAAAAAAACATAAATAAGTTAATAATAATATTTTATAAAGTTTCATTTTAATGAAAGTTTTTAGAAAACAAATAATATGTCTGGATCCTGTATCCAATACCTAAAATGAAAAGCCTATTAGGACGTTTTATAATAGCAGAATCGCTACGCTTTCACCAGAACTATAAAAAATATTTTAGATAGCATCCACAAGACCGACTTACCAATTCATATATCCTTCAACTCACCATATCTGTTCGCCGACTATTAGACGTAATAAAGGCAAGGGCCGATGACCTACAATACTATTTGAACAGCAATCCCAAAGCTGGGGTAACGGGCCGATCAATACCATGCCCTGTAAAGAATACAGGCAAACATAGTCACACGAAAACAAGTTCAAACTTGTTGACTCACCTACATTGGCTTGATGGCAAATATGAGATCATTTGATTTCGAAGGATTTAGATTAAGCATACAAAGTTTAAGAATACATGAACTAACATTTTTATTTAAAAAAATATGTGTGTATGTGACCAAATGCTTGCATAATATTACTATTTAAAAACAAATGAAACCAGTATAGAATGCTATCTTTTCCTGTCTGTTCTTTTTAAAATCTTTTTGAATACTTTACATCCGAACTCAAAGATTAGATAATTTGAATGATTAAATGAATAGTGGTCGCTTATTCCGGTAAAAAAAACTATAAAGATGGTAATCTCAAGTATTTTTAATGCAAATTAAAAATATTCTTATGGTATCTTATTTTTTTTTTTGTAATCTTATTCTGAATATTTATATTTTTATATAGGTGATAGAATACGTATTCTGCATATAGGCATGCTACGCACACAGTCACATCTAATCTATCTGCCAGGAACAACTTTATATCTTTACGCATATTTATAGTGATTTCTTTCAGAAAACCTTTTTTTATGCTTAAACGTGCACAACTATATTCCATAGAGAAGATTTTCGTCCTCCTGTACTGTATAAATGAAATATTTCATACCAGGCTTTTAAATTAACTACATACTAATTCTGACGCGTCGAGCAACGTTACAATTCAACCTTGAACGTTAAACCTAAAAATAGTTAACGGTACTTTATGAATATTAAATAAAATATGTCTGCTCAATTTAAAATTACTTGTATGGAATTATTATTATTTTATCTTACGGCGAAGGAAAACATCGTGAGGAAACGCGTGGACGAAGGCCTAATCACCCTATTCGGGCAGGCTCGTGCCCCTCGTTAGGGACGTTTAATAAGCTGATTTTTACACACAACAATTTGAATTTGATGACAATTTACAAAAGACAACCCATTTGAATGAACCAAAGTCTAAAACAGGTACCTACTCAAAGTTCTTTCTATTCTTATTTTGCTGTTTAAAATAGCGTGTAGAACCGATTGCCCATGGGGTGGAAAGATTTTCGAAGGGTGTCTATGTAACGGCAAAAGCAGACCAGATGAGCCGAGGACTTCAGGCGGTGTGACCCCAACTTTTTTACATGATTGTGTGACCCTGATATATTTCGACAGCTAGGGATCGGTCAGCGTGGAAGTCATTAAGGCAAGCCTTCGTTCAGCAAACATATTAGACTGTAATGACGATGATGATTAATGTTGGCGACTTTGATCGTATCGTATACCATTTAAACCCAGATTATTAAATACACATAAGTAATAATAAATATTCACTGACATATTATTACATATGAAGATGTGTCCCCAAAGTGACAACAGCAGTATATGATATAATTTTGACAAGCAAAAAATTGTGTATTCGATTACATATTTTAGTGTTTTAAACTAAAAATATGTAATCGAATTGTTCATTTATCTGTGAAACGTTATGTCAGGATTGTTTTCCTTTTGTTCACTGCGACTTTTGCTCTATTTTCGCGCTTAATCTTCAATATCTCTGTTGACAGATGCCGTCGCATGTGTTAAGTTTTCCATACAAGAACGGGCCGGCTTTTGACACACTTTTGATGTTAGCGAGACTCCCTACTTTTCTATTTCCATGGCACAAAGTCACAGCAGTCATCGAAAGTGACTTCTAAACAGATCGGACTTACATAGGAGTGTTGTAAGTCCGATCTATTTAGAAGTCAAAGACGATCATGTACAGTCCACGATGAGGTTCGTGTAGTCATAATTGAAAAGACCTTTCCCATCCAATCATGGTATCGCGTGCGGGAGTCAAGGTTGCCGGTTGTTTATGGTGAAACATTGGTAGGTAAATAATAATAATAAATGTCTAATGGCATTCACAGCGCCATCTAGCCACAATTTAAGAGTGGAGCTTGTAGTATGGGTACTTAACAACGGATAAACATACTTATATACATTTTTTATTGTAAATACATATTATACATAGAAAACACCCACACAGACCATTACAAACAGACATGTTCATGTACACAGCGCTATCTAGCCCCAAACTAAAGTTTAGCCTGTAATATGGATACTAAACAACAGATAAACATATTTTTCTTGTATATACATAAATATTATACATTGAAAACACCCAGACTAATACAAACATACATGTTCATGCATACATGTCTGTACTGCCCGGGATCGAACCCTGAACACATGCGTCGAATACATTATGTTTTATTGATAAAAAGTGGATTGTCAACATATATATGAGTATGAGTAGTTCTACAACCGGCCTCGCTAAGTAATGGACTTGTCAAGGCGTGGCATACAATATGTTTATATATGTAAAGTATATCACGCAAATGATACCTTAATGGGTTCCGTTATAGAATTGTTGTCAGTCTAACGATAGTGTAGGTCAGAGTTGCCACCGTCCGATTTTGCCGGGACAGTCCCGATTTCGAAGGCATTGTCCCGGGTGCCGACGGCCTATCGATTTAGTCCCGATTTTTGACAATATGCGATACGATCAATCAAATAACATCATAAATAATAATTTACAAAATACAAACAGACAAGTTCATGCAGACAAATGTTGGCACTGCCTGGGGATTGAAACCGGAACTCTAGGTGTAGTAGCCAACGTCTCGACCATTACACCATGTGTCGTCAAAAGTTTACAATTAGCGCAAAATTTTACTATTCAGACTCGATTACGATACTGTTTAAAATTATCGGTATTGGAGCCCTGGACTAATATATAATTAGTTAGGTAGGGTAACGAAAAATTAGAATATAATTTGTTACTATTTTTTACTAGATGGTAGACTCGGTTTTCCGTCGTCTAGGTAGGTACCACCGCAGTGCAGATATCGTCCCGTGAAATACGAGTGCTTTGCACTGTGTGTTTCGAGATAAGGGCACTGTAGCTAGCTTGCATCTATCGTCTCGAATGACAGGCGCAGTTCGGCATTTATGGAGAATAATAACTGTATATCAGTTACTATTCTAGGAGCGTTCTGAGCGTCGATGGCTCATTGGTGAAGACTGTTGCCTTCTGATGTAGAGGGTGCAAGTTCAAATCCCGCCACTTACCAATGTGTATTCGAATTTTCGAAATTATATGATACCAGGGGGTAGACTCGATACTGAGTCGTCTAGGTAGGTACCACCGCAGTGCCAGATATCATCCCGTGAAACAGGAGTATTATGCACTTTTGTGTTTCGGGATGAGGGCACTGTAGCTTGTGAAATTACCGGGTATAAGAGACCTAACATCTTGTCTCGGGATGACGGGCGCAGTGCGCATTGATGGAGGATAATAACTGTCTGTCAGTTGTTGGTCTCCTTGAATGCCGCTCTGGCATGGTCTGGCGTATCACTTACCATCAGGTAAGCGTCCGGACCGTCCTATACACTTATTATAACATAAAAAATAAGTTACCCGACACTCTTACGTTGAATGAAAAGATCGTGAGGAAACCTGCGCACGCCTGCAAAGAGATTCAAGGATTGTGTGTGAAGTCAGCCAATGCGCACTGGGCCCGCGTGGACGACTAAGGCTTAATCACCCTTTAGGATGATGTGCCTTAGACTCGTACTTCTCGGTGCGGACGTTAATGAGCTGATTGTGATGATGATGATGATCCGATAAACACGACACTGTTTTAGTGTTTGACTTACATGATCGTAAACCGACCGCAAACCACTTACGTCATCTAGGCTTCCCCTTTAATACAAGAAATGCTAGAAACTGACTTTATATATATATATTATATATATAATATATATATATATATTATTATATATATATTATATATATTATATATATCTAGTCAATGTCATGTATCTAGGATCAATCCAGTTGCTTTGAAGCACGTTAAAGTCCTTATAAAAGTTATATCATTGTATCAAATACTATGAAAGTTTCAAACAAGGCGTAAATAACATCGCATGTATCATGTACATTCTGTCGCTAACAAGTACCAAGTTTTAGACATTGAAATAAAAGTAGTGATTTCAAAAGGTCAATTGTATAAACTTAAAATTCATAAACTATTGTTCAAGGTTTCTCTGTAACGTTGCCTTACCGTACACAGCCGTAATTTATCAAACATATTTAAACAACGCGATGTCAAAGCGGGGTTTACAAACTAAACATCACAACTAATTAGGAACATTTTAATATTAAATAATCCTTATAATAAATCTAATAATTATAACATTACTCATAACTCTCTCGCTATAAAAACACATCAGTCTGTGGCACCTGGTTGTATAAAATTCAAGTCACTACCACCTACCATCGGGTGCTATATCTCATCGGAATCTGACCTTATAGAATCATAATTAGAAGTTTTGCTCCTCAGCATTCTGAGAAGGAGCCGACGGCAAATATGGTCCTCCGATGCCTGTGAAATATACCCTGATACAACGCCTCCCTTAACGCCTTCCTGTCATCAGTTATCGATGGCTGCGTGCTAAGCGTAACGTCCGAATGCGCCCCCACAGCTTTCTGATGCCTCAAACTCCCGTGCTTCTTCTCCAAAGACTTTTGGTTGGGCAAACTCATCGTGGACTCTATCGAGGAGTTTTTCGTCTTCCGAAGGCTCACCATCTTCTTCCCGGACGACTGGGTCTCGGACGTCGACCGGGTCGGCGCCAGCTTCGACCTGTGCAATGGATTGTTCGACCCCTCCGGATGGACCATAATTTCAACTGACTTCTGACTTACTGCACTCGATCTCGTCAATGTTCTTTGCGATGTGGTCGGCTCAGTTTTAGTCGCCTCTTTCGGCATCGCCGGCTGTTCTGATTCTATCGCAATCATATTGAAGGAGCGGCTCGTGTAATTGGAACTGTTTGATCGGATGAATTTGTCGAGGTCACATCATAGGCGGGCGGGCCTCATCAATGCTATCAATAGAGGGCACGGTCAAGTGGATGACGACTTCGGAATTGTTAGGCGAGTCTTTTTTTGCGCAGCCGTCGCAACAATTGCTGAAGGTTATCGTCGGTACTTTAGCATCACTGTCGATTTGGACCGAATTCAACTTTTGTGCCAAACAATCCACGTTGGGATTATCTTGATTGCTATCATCGGAGTTTGCGTTCATAATCGGTGAGAGCCATTCCTTCTCGCAGTCACCTTCCAATTTGTCGATATCGGGCGACGGGCCAGGCACCGGTGAGCAACCTTCACCTGACACGTGTAATCCGATCAAGTCGGCTAGGTTGACGTTGAAGTTCTTGCCGCGTTTCTCCTCCGACCCTTGGACCTCTTCGGATATGAGTCTATCGGTAATATTTTCAATTTCCTGCCTCAAAGCCGGGTCATCTTCATAGAATTCCGATAGGTCCTGAAGGTTTTCGTACCAGTTGTTGCCAAGTAGACTCTCGGGGACCGTTTCTGTTTTCTCTGCGTTGTCCTGGCGGTATTTGTCGATGAGAGGCTGGAGCGAGTCCTCGTGCTGTCGAACAAGTAGTGGTAGGCTTGACTCACCGTGTAGAGCGAGTAGGTGGAGCGGGGGCGCGGCACGACGGCCGCGGACGGCGCATTCGCGAGGCAGCGCCGCCACACGTGTCCGTGAGCTCGCTCCGACAGTATTGCATTAGAATTAAGAATCCTTTCAAAGTCGGACACTTGGTCGGCTTCGCTGATCTCCAACAACAGTTTGTTCTCCGTCTCTTTCCCGCAGCCGACAGTTTGACACAGCCTCTTGTTGTCGCTGACCTGTTTAGGAGGATTAAGTGACTTAGTCTTGTTATCGATTTTACTTTGTTTGGAGGTGGAATGTCTAGGTTTGAGACGGTCCGCGTACTTCATGGGGATGGATAGGGTTTGCACGGAGACGGCGCACGGGATTTTTTGGACGGTTTTTCTGTTTTGAGGTTTGACAGTGATGTCGCTTGGTTTGGTTTGGTATAGTTTGGTTTTGGACGCGGGCCGTTGGTGGTAGAGTTTGTCGGCGTAACGTAACCGATTGGGATCCGCGCTGCGTACTGTCCTGGCATATTGAGAACGGGGTCTCTCAGCGAGACATACGCTTTTGGCTCGTAGGGGGATATCGTTGCGAGTGTCCCTCGGGATGCCGGCCAGTTTGACGGGTTCCTCCGGGTTTGGGTGAGAGGCAAGCGGGCGGGCGGAGCGCGGACGTATCTTCGAGTGACTGGTAACAAATCGGTCATGCATAGCTTTCTTCGGTCTGTGGAGTGAGCGTAAAAAGTAATTTATCGTGGTGGCGTGTTGTACCGATCGATCCTTTGTTCGAGTCTATAAAATGCGGGATGTATGCCGGCTCAGACGGAATGACGGTTTTTAAGGGCTGTTGATGTTGCAATGTTTTGGCCCGCAGTTATTTAATGTGACTGGCAACAATTTTCAAATCATAATGATTTAAAAAAATACGTTTGTATTTGTTATTGTACCTATAGCTATAGGTATATATTCTCAATGGCCAACGATGTGATGATACCCAAATTGAGCATATATTTGTAAAATTAAACGGTATAATTTGGATAGAATTTTGACGTTCATAAGAACATGGTCATGAAAAGCATAAATTGAATTGGATTTTAACTTTGACTATTGATTCAAATTACATACCAACATTCATAATTCATTTCTTGTTTTTGAATCTAATTTAAGACCAACACATTCTGATTTTTCCCTAAAAATTAGTAGGTCTAATCTAACTTAATAAATACTTTTAAAAGGGGTAAGAAAAATAATTGAAGGATCAATACATAAAGATACGTTTTAGATTGTTTACAAACACAAAAATTCATAGTGCTTAGTCTAATAAAGCTTTAATGTGAGTACTAAAAACCAATAAACGTTTTGTATTAAATTATGGCTAACGAATTTAATTTAATTTCACAGTTTTAATGTTTAAGTATTTTTTATAATTACGTTAGACATAAATAGTCAAAAGACTATTTACTTTTAAAACCCCAAATTGATACTGTACTTGAATATAATATCTTAGTCATAGAAATAAATACATCTGCTTTTATAGTTTCATTGTTTTCTTTCTCTGCTTGCACTAACCCTAACAACCTAGATATTCTCGATGACCTAACCCACGATAAAGAGGTCAAAGGCCTTGCAGATGCGCCTATATTCTTAGCTTAAATACCTATCGATGGTTGCGATTAATTCGTGGCCCTAAGAATCAATACTTAATGTTGTCTAGGGTTTGAAGGTAGCTAGAAATGAAGTCAAAGGGCGTTAACCTGGTTTGATCTGTGGCCAAGTCGATTGTGAATTTATAAGTATCTCGCTTGTTCAGTAAGTAGATTTAGATAGTTTTTCACAACATACAAAATATGTAGCGTAGCCTTATGTACATAGTTAGCAACTAGCGTTTGCACATGGCTTCGCTCACGTCAATTCGGGATAACATTAAAATAGTTCTATACTAATTTTCCAGAGTCTAATAAATTTCCCCTACTTTAGAGGTTGGGGGAAGATTTTTAATAAAAAATAGTTCAGGTTTTTTTCATTGGTACATGACATCTTTACATATAAATATGATTTTTGCCGCTTTGGTATGTAGTTTGCTAACACCCTTATAAACACAGGGTACGTTTTACTGCGGGAATATCTGAAATACCGCGGGGCACAGCTAGTAATGCTAAATGTTTTTCTTTCTTTGTTTTTCTTTCTAATCTATACTAATATATAAAGCTGAAGAGTTTGTTTGTTTGTTGGCACGCGCTAATCTCAGGAACTACTGGTTCGATTTGAAAAATTCTTTCAGTGTTAGATAGCTTATTTATCGAGGAAGGCTGTAGGCTATATATCATCACGCTACGAGTAATAGAAGCGGAGCAGCAATGAAGAATGTTTCAAAATCGGGGGTATTTTTTCATACTTGGAGCTTCCGCCGCGTACGCTGAGTAAACGGTTAAAGTTTCACAAAAGTCATGTATGAGAGTATTGTTCTCCTTTTAAAGGTCTACAAAACAGTCCGCGACAGCATATGTCTATCTTAACATATTTTTTGCTAAAAAAAATTTTGAAATTGACCCCGAAACCTTTAAAGTTGGAGGAAGGGGAAATCCTATGTATAGTGATAAATGTAAGTACCGTGTCATCCCGAATTTAATGCGAGCGAAGCCGCAGGCAAAAGCTAGTACCTAAATAAAGATGAATGAGCAATCAGACCTATTTATTTTGGCCCATGTAGTGTAATGGACATCTGGCGCAGAGTAAGGGCGTTTTACTGCGCCTTGGACTGCGATAGGTTAATGAGAAGAAAGAAGCAGTGAGATAATTAAAAAGTTAGCTATTACAACAAGCAAAATAACTTTTTGGTACTTAAGTTTGAACTACGGACAAACATACTTTGGTGTATACTTTAGTATTATGAGTGGTTCAAATATCATTTTGTAATTGTAACATCAAGACACAAACAGAAATATCATCATCAGCTCATTAAACATCCCCACCGAGGGAGACAAGCGTACCCGTATAGGGTGTGTAGGCCTTGCGGATGCTAGTGCAGATTGCCCGACTTCACGCACAACCTTTGAATCTCTTTGCAGGCGTGCGCAGGTTTCAGCACGATGTTTTCCCTTAAAGTTTCACATTACAGACAAAACAGAACAGATATGTTTCACACGAATGTTTTACTGCTCGGGGATCGAACACGAAACCTTCGACTAATCCCAACCATTACACTATATTGATCGTCAAAGCTTTTCGACGGCGATTTGAATATTAGCGATATTCTTTTCGATTCGATTTTAATTTTTAATGTCTAAGATTTACATAATCTGTACCTAAGGTGAGAATTATTTATGGACTTTGCAGTTTATACTGTCCTTTGATTTACATACGGGTGCCATATGGGTGAGATAAAATTTGTTTACAACAAACACGTCTGCAGTCAATCAGTTGTTAATACAAATATTGTTTATGTATCCAACGAGATGATAAATGAATGCGTAGGTCAGGACCACAGACATCCGAATATACAATTAGACTGGACAAGCCGCCAAGTTTATAGGCAGTCCCAGTGTCGCAATTTCTTTTCGGTTCTTACCTGTGAAAAGTTATTCTATTACTTGGTAAATTTACTAATTCATTGCGATGATGGCATGTTGCAATTGCACAGGATGGCATTTTGGAAAAAAACGGTAATTTCTTCTAATATTCGTGCGTCTTTACTCGTCTCACAAAGCGTAAACTGGCAGCCAGTGTATGCTCGTTGAGCTTACATTTGTCGCACTTTAATCGCGGCTTGCCCCATCTCCTGTATTGGGAAATCTGTGGTCAGGACGTTATGACCGTGCTTTTATATTTGGAAAAGCAATACTTTTTATGTATTTCCGTTATTTGTTTCCTTATATAAATTTAATTTTAATTTAGGTTACGTAGCACTGAATAAGGAGTAATGGATGAAAAGCTGTAACACTACCCTTTAGTACTTCGAGTTCTATCCCCGTGCATTACAAGAATTTGTGTGTATGAACTGTCTCTAAATAAATTGGTCTGGGTGTTCCTATGTATAATATGTATACATTTACTAAAAATATATATCATCATCACTGCAATTATAATTTAGTATACATTCTATTGTTTGAAAAAGGTAGACAAATTACTTTACTGTAAGTTTTTTTTTTATATTTTCAGCCTACCCGTAACGGATGTATTGGCCTTAGTCGTCCACACAGGCCCAGCGGATTGGCCGACTTCACACACAACCTATGAATTTCTTCGTTGGTTTCCTCACGATGTTTTCCTTCACTCTAAGAGCGACGGATAACCGTACATATAGTTAATCCCGCAACGTACCAATGTATTTTCAACTTTTCGAAATTATATGTACGTCATCCGACGCTATTACGGTGAAAGAAAACATCGTGAGGAAACCTGCGCACGCCTGCAAAGAGATTCAAAGGTTGTGGTGAAGTCAGCCAATCCGCACTGGGCTCGCGTGGACGACTATGGCCTAAACACCCGGGTATGCTCGTGCCGTCCCCACTGTCCCTCCCAACGTCCCCACCGAGGTGGAGACGTTTAGTGAGCTAATGATGATAACTTTTCTGTTTTTAGATTTAAGTTTTGTTATTTAAAAACATTTCTGTTTATTTTTTTCTAAAATACAACATTACAATAATCAACTATGGAATACAAATTCAAATGGAAACTTTATGATTAATGCATTAATGTATAAAGCTTTGGACACAAAATTAGAATTTACAATTCGCAAATATGGTAAACAAAATCCTTCACAGGCGCAATACCATTATTCACGTTTATAAATAGAAACCTAAAATTAATCTTGTTTGTGTTTTCGATCGTTAATAATAAGGACTTCGACGTGTCTACTTTATAGACAAAGAACACTCCAGATAGATCTTCAGGATAAATAAATCTTCAATTACATATACATTAAAATTTAATTAAAAATTTAAAAAACCCCCGACACAAGAACTTAACTAAAATTACTTAAGTTCTTGTGTCGGGGGTTTTTTAAATTTTTAATTTAATTTTTATTCCATACTTTTTATAGGTAGGATAAGTATATTTGCAGTCATTCGATTACTCTCCCCACTTTCACTCCTCACAACTTTTAAACGGCTCAACCCATTCAACATGTCTAAGAACACTCGCGCATAAGTCACCTTTGATACAAAAAAAACTAAATTAAAATCACTGCATGCGTTCGGGAGTTATGATGCCACAGACAGACAGACACACAGACACGTCAAACTTATAACACCCCTCTTGTTGCGTCGGGAGTTAAAAATTGGAGTCTGTTTGTAATATTAAAATAAACAAGTTTTTCTTCATCCGTACATAGACCAAAATTTTTTTTTTTCATTTTGTCTATCTTTTGTACGTTTGTCTGTCAGTCTGTTTGTTCCGGGTAATCGCTGAAACGGCTGGGCAGTTTTGGATATTTTTGGCAGGTAGCTGATGTAATGAGGAAAAATATAGGACACTTTTACTTTAAAAAATATTTTTAATTTAAGAAAAATAAAACTATGATTTACCGCGCGACGGGCACGCGTTGCGACGCTGCGCGCTTTTCATTGTCATATTACCGGGTATAAGAGACCCAACATCTGATGTCCTGGGTATCGGGCGCTGTGTGACATTGATGGGCAATAATAACTGTCTATCAGTGGTTGGTCGCCATCAAAGCCTCTCTTTCATGGTCAGGCGTATCGCTTACCATCAGGTGAGCGTCTTGCCCGTCCTGTACACTTGATAACATAAAAAATGAAAGACATACATTCCATATGGGGTCTCCCCGTGGGAGTCAAACCTCGACCCCCTGAACGAGCAGTAATTGATTTCAACGCTTTTACCAGTAGACGACGAAGGGAGTTACCAAAAATATTAGTATTTATCCTAACCTAAAATCGCTTTGTTGGGTCACTCAGCTTACAAGACAAGCGACCGCCGCGCAGAAAACCATAACTTTATTTTTCTCTTAAAAAAGTGTTTTTCGAGAATAAAAGTGGTCTATGATTTACTTATTGAAAATCAAGTACCTGCCAAAAGTCCCGTCGAAATGCGTTCAGCCATTTCACAGATTACCCGGTACAAACAAAAATGTTATTTTGGCGTATGTATTATATTCATGCAGGAAGAAAAAAATGTTATTTCAATATTACAGACATTCAAATTTTATATGTATAGATATCACGTAATGAAGTACATATCAGAACTGGTATTGAATTTGTTTAAACAAAAACAAGTTTTAAATATTTTTCGACGTAGTACCTATTTGTTCAGTAGTATTGTTTTGGTAAGTTTTGACATTTTGTGACGCATGAGAAAAGTTATGCGCGTCAGGCCATACCTATTCGAAGTACCTAAACACAGCAAGTATAATTTAGTATAAATCCTATTGTTTGAAATAAGTAGACAAATTACTTTATTGTAAGATTTTTTATATATTTTTCACACAGCGCCATCTCTCAAACTAAGCATTTAGCTTGTAATATGGGTACTAGACAACGAATAAACATACTGAATTTCATTTTCTTTATATATCTATCACATCATCATCAGCTCATTATACGTCCCCACCGAGGGGCACGAGCCTACCCGTATAGGGTGATTAGGCTTTAGTCGTCCACGCGGGCCCAGTGTGGGTTGACGACTTCACGCACAACCTTTGAATCTCTTCGCAGGCGTGCGCAGGTTCCCTCACGATGTTGTCCTTCGCCGTAAGAACGTCGGATAATGTACGTATCACATTGGTTCGTGTCGGGATTTGAACCTGAGCCCTTCCGATAGGAGGGCAACAGTCCACATCAGTGTGCCACCGACGCTCGTCTTTTTCTTACTTAAATCTATGCAATATTAATTGTACTAGAGGCGCTCTATAATAATCTAGCTCTTTTAGCTTCTCAAAAAGCCCTTTCTAAAACTGAGGTGGCAACACTGCTCTCCCTTACTTAACTGTTGAAAGATGCCTCGTCCTACAGTGGGTGTTTTGTAATTATGGGATTATTTTGTTGTTTGTTATTCATGTTGTCTCATGATTCATGCTGTTGACGTAAGTTTCAATTTTTATTTATTCAGTTACCTAGATAGATTTCAATTATACTTTTTATTATCACTATTTAATCTGTGATAGTATAAAACAAAGTCGCTTTTTTTGTCCCTAAGTGCGCTTAAATTTAAAATTACGCAACGGATTTCGATGCGGTTTTTTTTAATAGATGGAGTGATTTAACAGGAAGGTTTATAGGTATAAAAACATGCATTAAATGAGCAAACGGCTCATCTGATGGTAAATGACACTGCCGCCCTCCATGTCCATTATTGATTCCGAAATTTTAAAAATAATTATTTAGAAGATACTTGTGGTATAAATTAGAGATTTAGGAGCGGCATTATCTTCAGTGCCCAGGGCAGCAAGTTTAAATTCGGCCTTGCTTAGGTACTCCTGTCTGACAAAAAAGATTGAACTAAGTATGTGGAGTGGACTGTGATAGGTTGAAAATGGAGAAGAGTTTTATAACTTTTTTTTCTAACTTAATACATTTTATCATGCATATTTAATAATTAAGTCTACATCTTACATTTACATCATTGCTTATTTTTGGTAACAACTTTGATTTTGTTGAAAAATACTTGTTTAAGAGATATAAATATCCGGCTAAGACGCGACGTATTTTCGATCACACGAAATTCGTAACATTCCGAAAAATGAAAACATCGTCCCGCATATTTCTACTCACGGATAGCTAAAACGCAATATAAATGATGCATAACGAATTATTTTTAACTCAATAAGAGCCGACGTAAATAATAACTACGAACAGATGTTACGTAAACCAATAAAAATCGCATCAATTTCCTACCCATATCGCTCCGTTACCCGTGGCCTGTATAAAGAATATTAACCTTGTGATGACATGGCAAAAAAAATACATGGTCTTTTCTCGTAGTACCAGGCACCGTTTAGGACGACTCGAATCGATATCAACCCTTTTTTGTAAACAAAACCAAGCGACATTCAACCTCCGAAATTCTAAACCTCTTTGCTGTCACTTCCTCATTTTACCGCGAAAATTAATGGCATTTCGAAAAAAAATAACAACGCAGATTAAAAATGGGCTGTCAATCGGTGACCTACTTACCGGCGCAGTTGTATGTAGCGATATACGGGCAACCTAAAATTACAAAAAAAAACACTTCCAAAGGCACTGTTTGTATATATTTTTTTGTTATAAGAAATAGTAAAATCACTGCCACAACACGTATTGACGGGGGAGACTGTCGTGCGATACAAAATTAACACACTGTTGCGCCGAAAATCAATATGACCGACTGGCGCTCAGGATCTGTCTTTGCAGTCCATTCAATACGACGAGATGAGGCATGCGTACATGGCGTCTAGGAAAAGTAGGAAAACGCGTTGGCGCGGGAAAACTGATATTGTTTTTTTTTTCTAATATGCTTTGCACGGACGTGTGTCGGCGAACAGCCTCAATATGATAGTGAATAAAACCTCTTTGTGTACGTATCTGAGTTTGATAAAGTCGTATAATGTTGTTTTTATATCAAAGTATATGCAAATAACACAATATTAGTCTAGAGATAATGTATTTATATGTACAGGGGCAGAAACCACGTGCTGTTTAACTTCAAACTTGTCAACTTTTAGTATGCACAGTGATAACGTGGTATTGCCTGCCAGTACGTATGGAATTAAAACATTTGATGTGAATTAAATACCTATTTAAGAAACAAATACTTAATGTATGATGTGGATTCCTGCATTTTATGTATAAAACAGTTTATACATACTTTTTGTATTTGCAAAAGAAAAAAGTAATAGTACTTATCTGGATTTAGTAAGTAAGATTTTTAGATTCAAATATTAGATAACTGCTTTAACCTCGACTTAAATAAGCAAATAGTATTACCTAGTTATGTAAATAAGTATATACCTAATAATTCGATTTTAGATTATAAGATTTTGAACTTAAAACATGTCTTTTCCTTATTAGGAGAATAAAAATAAAGTAACAAATATGTGATAAACCAAAGGTGTCAAAATTAGAGCAAAAGCAATCACAGCCTAATGGTGGCAAAAATAAAGGCCTACCAAGTCCTACTACATGGCCTCCCTTAACCTATACATAGATATATAGTTTTCAGATATAGATAGTTTTCTAAACAAATATAAGATAGTTTTCTAAATAATCCTTGCAACGAGTTAATATTTAATTAAAATGGCGGTATTTTTTTAAGGAAGCATTAAATTGTAATTTAGTGTCTTATGAAAGAACTTAATGTGTTAATTTTATTCTTCATCTTATATACTCGTAAAAAGGAAGGCATACGAGCATGCGGCTCACCCGATGAAAAATACACTTGAATATTTTCAACGCCAAGTTAGTACACGCCTTCACTATCATTCACTAGCGACCTGCCCCGGCTTCTCACGGGTACAATGCTAATACTAAATACCCCACAGAAAAAAATGGATATAAGACCTCAGAAGATCAAATACAATGTTTATAAACCTCAAAAATAACAGTATTTCTCCACTATTTAATTTACGATATAAAGCTTCAATTACTCTATCAACTACGGAACCCTAAAAACCGCATCAAAATCAGTTGCGTAGTTTCAAAGAGTTAAGAATACATAGAGATATAGGGACAGATAAAGCGACTTCGTTTCATACTATTTAAGTAGTTATAAGTAAAGAACGCTGGGTCATGCGTCACAAGAATCGTCATCATCTTCCATGGTCCACGAGGGGGAAAACAGTTATTTTCATATGAATCAATTTCTTCAAGGTCGAGACGTCTTTACCACGGGTTCGATCCCCGGGCATTACAAACATTTGTATGCATGAACACGTCTGTTTGTAATATTATTCTCATGTAAACAGGTAAAACGATTGTATTGGATACTTTGAAAAAATCATATTTTTTAACAGTATTTTTCCTGTTATACACAATTATTTAGAGCGTCGGTGGCTCAATGCTGTAGACTGTCGCCTTCCTACTGGAGGGCTGAGGTTCAAATCCCGACACGTACCAATGTGTTTCGAATTTTCGAAAATGTATGTACGTTATCCGACGCTCTTACGGTGAAGGAAAACATCGTGAGGAAACCTTCATGCACGCCTGCGAAGAGATTCGAAGGTTGTGTGTGAAGTCGTCCAATCCGCACTGGGCCCGCGTGGACGACTAAGGCCTAATCACCCTATACGGGTAGGCTCGTGCCCCTCGGGGACGTTAATAGCTGATGATGATGATGACACAATTATTTCCCAGATAAATTGCTGGTAACACCGCAGGGTACAGATTGTTTAAAGTATCAAAATAAAGCCCCAGTGACTCAATGTTAATACAGGCTCATATTCAGTGCATGGGCTAAATATAGAGCGGTCGAATTCCATATAGATTCGGTTAGAAATAAATCCGAAGGACGGAAACTCATTCCCGGCGCCATACTTGTTACTGGGTCAGTACGATGCCAGCTGCGTAATGTCGAAATACCAAACTAGATGCCAAAATTTACTAACTAGCAAGCTTCTACTACTAAAATATTTCGCTGACTATAGCCTTAAACAAAAAAACATGCAAGATGCACAATCGCGAAGAAATATCAACCAAAAAATGTCCGACCATGTCATATTTATGACATAAAGTCATCATCATCATCATCAGCTCATTAAACGTCCCCACCGAGGAGCACAGCCTACCCGTATAGGGTGATTAGGCCTTAGTCGTCCACCGGGCCCAGTGCGGATTGGACGACTTCACACACAACCTTCGAATCTCTTCGCAGGCGTGCATGAAGTTTCCTCACGATGTTTTCCTTCACCGTAAGAGCGTCGGGTAACGTACATATATTTTCGAAAAATTCGAAAACACATTGGTACGTGGCGGATTTGAACCTCAGCCCTCCGGGAAGGCGACAGTCCACACCATTGAGCCACCACACTTTACATAAAGGTTCATTTAA
>PQWD01009098.1:7198-85702 GCA_019425675.1 Leucinodes orbonalis | reverse complement strand
ATTGTTACTATAGTTGGTGGTTTGTCTTGCACGAATCTAAGTACGATTTATTTGTGTGCAATTTATCATGGACTTAATTAATAAATATCCACTGACATTCACACAGCGCCATCTAGCTCCAAGTTAAGTGTGAAGCCTGTATTATGGGTACTTAACAACGGATAAACATACGTATATACATTTTTTTAAATACATACATATTCTACATAGAAAACACCCAGACCATTACGAACAGACATGTTCATGCACAAAAATTTTTGTACTGACCGGGGATCGAACCTAGAACCCTTGGTAGTAAACCTAGTACCCGACGTCTTACCCGCTACACCAAATGGGTCGTCAATAATTAAAGGTTGTAGCTATAATAAAAACAACCTAACAGTATAAAATTTTTTGTGCATGAACATGTCTGTTTGTATTGGTCTGGTTGTTTCTATGTATAATATGTACATACATATTATGTTTCTTTTTTTGTAAACACATGTTTACAAAAAATATATAAGTATGTTTATCAGTTGTTTAGTCATCATATAACAGGCTAAAATGCTTAGTTTGAGGCTAGATGGCACTATATGAACGTTGATAGATATTTATACCTGGTAGCTTCTTTATTAAATCACCAACCACTTAGATACAGTATGTCACGGTGACATTATAACCCCTGATAGTCTTTATCTGCGCTCGCTGCTTGCCTGGTGAAGCTGTAAAAGCTATCTGCAGCTAACAGCTATAGTCATTTTTAAAAGTGTATGTGATAATCCGTGATAATGACATGACTATGTTATGTCGTTTATTGGCAAATAGCTAAGAAGAAGGAATTACGAAACATAAGTCTTTCTTCTAAGTGTGGATTCGAAATGCGATTTGTTATCTCGAAATCAAATTATGCAAAAGCTACTGTATTGTTCAATGCAACGAGTATCGTGTACCGACCTTGGGTCGCCCTTGACAAATGCAGCTAATTATGGCTGCACCGGCATGACTAGGAATTAATTTTAAATTACTAATGTATTTAATAAACACACCGCTTGCGTTGTAAGAAGCAATTCTTACTGAGAGCCCTTTGTGAGGAACTGAGCGTTGTCGTAAATGATGTCCATTAGGATTGTTTTATTATGTTATTACCATATAATACTGGAAGTATTTTTCTATTTATTTGAATCTCTTCGCAGGCGTGCATGAAGGTTTCCTCACGATGTTTTCCTTCACCGTAAGAGCGTCGGATAACGTACATATATTTTTCGAAAGTTCGAAAACACATTGGTACGTGTCGGGATTTGAACCTCAGCCCTCCTGGTAGGAAGGCGACAGTCCACGCCATTGAGCCACCGGTGGCCTACAGGGTGAAATCGAAAACATTGGCATTATTTTCAACAACTCCTACTCGTGATTTGAAGTACATCCCTCAAATATGAGGCAAAACTGTTGATACAAAAATCAAATATTTATAAACCCTAAAAATGAGCCTTACACTTTGAGTTTGATCAATAATACAATTTAAAAACAAAAATGTTATCGAAAAAAATTAAAATCTTAATATTCCGTTACGTAATACTTTAACGCTCCTAATTCTAATAAATAATTCTAGTTCCTTATTCTTCGAGAATATCTTTTTTGAATTAAAATTGTTTGTTCGCTTTAGCTTCATGATAGAAGTCTTAAGTCTGAGGTGCGGGTTGACTGCGGCGAATCGTGGAATACTAAATGTTGTTTCCCAGTAATAATGATATAAAAGCAAACAATGCTCCACTACAATATGCAATGGACGAACACTACGGGCTACGCTCCGAAAACGAGGGTTCCGGAGTTGGCGAGCGTAAAATTATACAAAAACAAACAATATTGGTATTAGAGTCCTCTAGTTATATAAGGGAAGAAAACAATCATGTCTTAGATATAGATTATAGCTCATGTATGTCTTATATAGGATTGTTATGTTTCAAGTAAACCAATTACGCTATCGTTCGATTATCGGAGATCAGCACGAAAATTCGTGATAGCCAAGCCATCAACCCAGGTTCTGGTGTAGGTCAACCCATTACCAACCTTATCTGTTTTGTGACTGAGTAATTAATTGATTGCACTTTGCACTCGCTTTCTTACCAGACCGACGACCTCTAACTCTAATGAGTTATTGTCACAGACATCAGAATATACATTAGACTGGACAAGCCGCCAAGTTTATAGGCAGTCCCAGTGTCGCAATTTCTTTTCGGTTATTACCTGTGAAAAGTTATTATATTTCTTGGTAAATTTACTGATTCATTGCGATGATGGCATGTTACAATTGCACAGGATGACATTTTGGAAAAAACGGTAATTTCTTCTAATATTCGTGCGTCTTGACTCGTCTCACAGAGCGTAAACTGGTAGCCAGTGTATGCTCGTTGAGCTTACAGTTGTCGCACTTTAAACGCGGCTTGCCCCATCTCCTGTATTGGGAAATCTGTGGTTATTGTTCATAAATGTTTGTACAAATTAATTAATTGAACCCGGTCATTCTCGTTAGTTACAAGTATGGTAACTGTTGTATTTTGTGTTTGTTAGTATGCATTAGCATGGCAACTCATCTGGTGTAATGGTTGAGACATCGTCTATTACACCAAGGGTTCTGGGTTCCCCGGGCAGTACAAACATTTTTGTGCATGAACATGTGTATCTATGTATATATTGTATGTATTTACAAACAATGTTAGTAAGTATGTTTATCAGTTGTTTAGTACACGCTCCTCGCTTATTATGGAACTAGATGGCGCATCGCTGTCAGTCGATATTTATATTAAAAAAGATAATTAAATCCAAAAAAGTTAATACTACATAGTATATATTTTTAAATCTGTGATACTACCTAGACATTTGCGGCAGTCTACCCATACGTTAGGCGCATACATATAGAGAAGCTAAAGCCAAACACCTTAAAATCAGATAAGCCGTATTGGTGTCGACATTCATGTAGAACAATAGGTCGATTATCTACCGAAGAGCACCATCTTTGATCGTCGGAATAGACACTTTGGATTACTGGAATATGTGCACGTGATACAATGCACGTTTAATAACCATTGTATGCATTATTTATTACATATAAATAAATTTAGTGTGTCTGGCTGTTTGTAAAATGAAAAAAAATTTTTCATTACATGCATATGGAATGTTTATCTGTCTGTTTGTTCCGGGTAATCTTTGAACGGCTGGGACGATTTGGACGGGACTTTTTTTGGCAGATAGCTGATGTAATAAGGAAAAACATAGGCTACTTTTATTTTTGAAAATTCATTTTATTTAAGAAGAATAAAGCAATGTTTCGGCCGCGTGCTGCGCGCTTTTAGGTTATATTTTACTGTGGGAGAATATCTTATAACGAGGGTAATGCCGCGGGGAACAGTTAGTATATCAAAACAATGACTATAATTTCAGGTAGCATTAAATGTGCATTGACAATTATATAGACAAATTAGTATTTAACTAATTCATCGCGGCAGTATTTAAAGTGTAAGAAACAATTTCAATTCATTTTCTATTATGGTTGAGTTACCAGTGTTAAGAAAGTGAAGATCATTGGTTACTAACCAATTAAATTTAAATTATCTTAACAATGGTACTCTATAGTCTATCTATAGACCCTATAGGGTTATCAAAGACCAGCCACTGTATTCCATCCTTGAGCACTAGATCCGTAATCATTTGGATATATATTCAGTAAAGGCCATCTGTGGCCAAAAGTACATACACTATAAGTCATTCCGAAAAAATATAGCCCGTCAATGCTTTTTTAATTTTCCCAAGGTTCGGGAAAAGTATGGTAAAGGATTTGTTATTAACATAACTCAGTCTGGATCGTTGACGGTCTGCAAAAACGATACTATATTATTTACAGTACAACGGAAGCCTTAAAATTTCAACAAAGATAAGATGATCACCGTGCTTTTACGCCAACTCCCTTTGAAGACTAAGGTAATAGCTGTTAAATATTCCAAATAAAAGGTTTCGCAAAGCGGCGTCATTGTTGCAAAGGCTCCCGCGGCGTACTACCTTTGTTGGTTCATATTTATGATTAATATTATACCGATGTTCAGTGGGAACTAGTGATTTGATATATATTATCTTTGCGGGCTTCGGTAGCGAGAATGTTGGCACGCAATGCGGCGTGGTACAATTGTTAGTTTTCTTTTGACATAAAACTTTCTTAGATTTTTTCTTAGTGATAATTGAATGTATACTTTGATTGACGATAGATTGTTAATAATATTCATCAACAGTCTCTAATGTCGCTCTACAGGTACATGCCATTCCAACAAAGCTCTAAGGGGACTTAGGGCCGGAACCCACCACGCTGACCCAATCCTGTCTATATTCTCCATCCAAAGGTTACTTTAAAGAGATTGCCATGTGAAATAAGGCCGCCCTTCCTTTCATTCTTACTTTATAGTATTGAATATTTTAAGTGTACAATAAATAATCAAATAAATGAATAGTTGAGACAAATTCTGAGCTGAAGCAGAAGTTTAGAAGTTTCGCAAAGCTATCGGCAGTCATCATTGTAGCTTAGCCTCCCGCGGCGCTTTGTATCTTTGTGGAGACTGTTCGCTGTTGGTAAAGGTTTATGGTTATAGAAACTGATGGTCAATGGGAACTAGTGATTTGATTTATACGGGCTTAACAGCTTCAGGAGCGCGTATGTTATTATCACGCAATGCAGTTTGAATGTTCAGCATAAAACATACATTAAATATTTCTTGTCAAATAAATGATTTAAACGTTATGAAGAGGTACTTAGTAAACCTATGGTAAGAGACATACTTGCAGATGACAGCGTTCAAGGAAACTTCAAATAGAAATAATGTTATTTAATATAATGAAGTCAGCCTATCGCAGTACATTGCTAGGTTTCCCCTATTTTGCGCCAGGTATGCTGGTCGTCCGCTATCCATCCTTATCCAGCCTCCACCAGCCAACTTTTGCAATGCGTCGGACTATTGGACCGGAGGGCGCAATAGTTAACAAAATAAATGCAGAATTTCGAAAATATTGTTATTATAGGTACCTGAATATATAAGAGCAATTTTTACAAAATAATGTAAGTATTGAATTCGTATACAAATAATAGTTATTTTTTTAGAATAATTCTTACAAATTCTAAAAGACAGAAACTTCGGCATATCATTGTAGGTATGGTTTATATTCACGTCATGTTATTCATTAACCAATATCAAAAATCAAAGACCAATTTAACTTGAACCGCCGATATCCCGATAGCGCCCTAACAAATGTTCCCGGCCGCATTCCCGTGAGAGTCCTATAGCGATGGTCGTGATCGTTCCAGTCAATGATTGGCTTCGTGATAGAGCAATCTGACGTCACCGTTCCGATAACACTTTATCGTGTTTATTTACTATCATTATGGACGTTTACAACGTTAATTAATACCGCCGGTAAGACGACCTCATTTGTACACTTGGAAAAGATTGAATTTATGGCGAAACAACTGTGTTAATAGATAATTATTATTAAAGAGCATAAATTTAGCTCATTATACGTCGCCACCAAGGGGCACGAGCCTACACATATAGGGTGTATAGGCCTAAGTCGACCACGCGGGCCCAGTGCGGATTGGCTGACTTCACGCACAACCTTCTAATTTCTTTGGAGACGTGTGTAGGTTTCCCCTGTCTTCCGTTCCTCCTCGGATAAACGTAGGTACATATAATTTCGGAATGTCGAGAATACATTGGTACGTGGCGGGACCCTCTGCACCCTCCAGATCGGAAGGTACAGTCCACATAACCCTTTTCGATAATATGATATGGAAATATAGGGAGGGGAAGAGCGTTTTAGGCCTTCGGTAACCTTAGTTACTTTGTGAAATACAAAGCGTACTTATCGTTATTTGCGCTGGTTTTCAGTAACATCGTGATGTTTAATGTTATTTATAATTAAATGTGTAGATTTATTTAATTACTTAATTATTATACAAAAATATACAAAAAAAGAAAAAAATAGTACAATGGGCAGCCTTATTATTTAGTTATAACAAAAAATATTTGGTATACGATGTTCACTTTCCAAAGTGCATAGTTAATATTGCTTAGTTTCGAGTTAAATAAACGCTGTTTGAAGGTCTGCGTAGGACATTTATTTAATAACTTGTACATCACAGATTGACAGATTCTTATGCCTATAGTGGATCGTACCGATACCGATTGAATGTGACGTTTTATTTCTTTGTTTTGTTTCATTTCTTTTATCTGTTTATAGCGGAAATAGGAAGATACCTATACACGCAATAAACATATATCTTTCTGATAGGTAGATCTTTATGCATATCAAATTAATATCCAATTAAACAGATATAATCACTCAATGAAGGCTTTAAAAATTGAAGTGAATGCGCTGACCGAATAATTCCCACTTTATTTGTGCAAAGATTTACAATCCAACTTGAACACCTCGTGTAATGCATGTGACAGGAGATCCCTTACCAGAGTTGCCACCCATCCCGATTTTGCTCGGATAGTCTCGTTTTCGTAGGCTTTGTCCGGGGTCCCGACGGCCTATCGATTTTGTCCCGATTTTTGACAATATTCGAGACGATAACAAACTTGATATAGATTTATTTAAATCGGCTTATTTTTAAAAAGTAAAACGTATTAGAAATTAATGTTTTCTATGTTTATTAGACGCATATTATAAATATAAAATAAAGTTTCTTTTTCTTAGCGTGTCACATGCGTCATAATATGATTGGGCCTAACTTCGATAGCCACTGATGGATGCCTGATCGTCCCGATTTTTTTTCGCCTAAAGGTGGTAACCCTGCCCCTTCCCTCCCTCGGGAGTCGTGGGCCTGATCAAAGGCGCCGGCGGATTTATGCAAGCCAACCGAAAATGATGGAAGCTGTAGCCGAGATTAGATAACGCTTCCGCTATGGGAAAAAGTATGTAGATAACCGTTTTTAATATTAACCCTTAACAAACATGTGATGGAAAACAGTTCACATTTATTGAGGAGCAATGGGTTAAATGGTAACTAAAATACCATACCAAGTAATAGAATATTTATGTTTTAAGACTATCTTAACGCTACTTATTCTTTAAAATAGTTATTTTTGACACTATATTACACATTAGGGGTTATGTGCAATGATTAAGTACTCTGGTCTAGTAAGGGTGTAATGCAGTGCAGCAGGTGTAGCCCTAAGCTGGGGCAGCATTTGTTTGCTAGAATGTAACCAAGGTCTCTGAAGATATATTTCTTTTAAATTCGTTTAAAGTGCCCGGGGATTGAACTTAAAACCCTTGGTTTATTAGCAGGCATCTACTATTACGCCCTTTGATAAATAATCAGCTACTGACATGCACAATACACAAAAGTGTCCGCGGCGAAACATTCGAATGAATGTACATTCAATTTCAGTTCTCATAATGACATAGCAGTGTGCTCTTGCATTTTTGATTTTGTACCCTTTCATTGTAGTGGTTAGGTCAAATCTTAAATGAATAATTTTATGGTCTAAATATAATAATAACTACGAGTATACCTATGTGTAGTGTCGGCTCGGACATTTTTGGTTGACATTTCTTCCACAAGGATTGTTATAATTTTATTTCTTTTTGCCGCTAATCATTCAGGCGATAAATATACTATTGATTCGACAGACCATATCTAGCGTTATTTAAAAAAGTTAACATGGCTGCACTGAAGCAACGCACGTGGCATACCCACGGCCAAGTTTATTACGCAGCAATCTCCATTTTTTACCCAGCCGGGCTCGTCGGGAATTAAACCCGAACAGGGAAGGTCGGAATAAATAACACCGAATCTGTGGGGTCGCTTTTCATGACCAAGTGAAACCGATTTGGAGGGTTATTGAACTTACCACCTGAGGGTCAAGAAGACTGATAAATAGTATGCATGTGTTGTGATTGAATTACAAGATATAATATTTATTCAATTCCTGTAATCATACAATTCAGGCTGTTTATTTTTTATTTATTTTCATTATGATAATTAATCTTTATAATAAAGGTCGAAGCCGTAGCGGTCAACGCGCTCGGTTGATGCAAGTAGGCATGCTAAGTTTTTTTTAAAAAAGATTGTACTTTCGTCAGTTAATTAATATTGTTCATTATATTTCTTTTTTTTTAAATTACTGTATTTTATTTAAGTATGATTTAAAAGACTTTTATTACAATTTCTTTAAGATTTTTTTACAATTTCTAGCACAACTGACGAATTTATGAATGAGTAATTATAAAAATATATGAAATTCAATAAGTACAATAATATAGGAACATATAAAGTATTGTATATTAAATAAATACTGATATGTATCTAACTTGATTAAAGAAGTTGCGCATGCTCCCTATGTTATATAAAAAAAGAAGGAAACTATAGGTCTGTTTGTAACAACAATATATGTAGAAGCTAAGAAAATGTATGACCGTTTGTTTTCTAAATAAATAAAATAAAAAATATTTATTATTTATATTGGCTAAATAAATTATTTTTTATTTTTATTCTTTTTGTAAAATTTAAAATATCCACAAACATTTTTTTTTATAATTGTTCCGGCTATAGAGCCGAATTTGAGTTCTCATTTATCATTAATATCAGATAACCTCCTCCGTTCATGTTTAATCACATAAGTAATGTAACACAAACTCATGCAAAATACCCATAAAACTTCACCCCACTTGGGAAATAATATATCAAAACATGATGGAAAGCATCCAAAACCGTTTAGCACGTAATATGTAGAACAGGAACCCCTCGAAGGGTACACGATAGCTGACGCGTCGAAAAAGGTGTTCAGTGGAACAATCAATAAAACGACCATGACCGTTGAACCCTGCGCCTTCCCTAGCACCATAGGCTGCAAGAGTAAATAGGGTAAACGGTTTTAACGTGAGAGGTCTCCTTATGCTGGTCTATACCGAGTTCTCAGTTCTCACACGTCAGGCAGTATAATCCGGTCAATAACATAAATTTCTTGGAGGCATGGCTCTTTATTGAATTTGTCGGCGCCAGCCATTCAAGCTAGCTCGTAATCTAGCCGTACAAGGCGTTCAAAATAAAGTTAGCGGGAAATCTGCGACCGCTGTCTGTTCGCATGTGAAAAGTCTTTTGGAAAATTACTTGCGGGGCTGCAGAGGGAGATTCCCTTTTGGAAATTTTCTAAGAATCGAAAGTTTTTAATAAAGTTACTTTCTTACAATTACGAATAGCGTTTATTAAAACTATGTTTTTGTCGTGACTTTGAGAAAAGTTTTTTTTTTGTCAAAGGAGAATACTATACTTTTATTTTAAAAAAGGTATCAGCTAGTTCTGTACTCGTACGTCTGCTAAATTAGTCCATTTGTTAAACAGATTGATTGCCTTTGGTATAGGTAGTTTATTTTTAAGACTTTTGTTTGTTGTTATTGTTTCAGTCTTCTCAACTTTTGTTTGTTATGTTTTATCAGTGTTTGAATTATAAAAGATTTTTCGCATTAACCATGAAGTTAGTACAATACATATAAAGTCTAAATACAAAACTTTTGTATCTCAAGCAAGTAATACAAAGCACCTTAAGCTCGCTTCTGATCTCGCATTCACGTCTAGACAAATGTTCAACATAAGTATTCAACATGTTCTACATAAGAATCCGTTGCGTCGCCAAAGTTCGAGCCTCTGGAGGGACTTGCAATGCCTTTGAACAGGAAACTTCACAGACCGATACGACGCATTTTGTATGCAATTAATATTTCGTTTCCTTCTATAAGGTAACAAGTTTGAGGTGTTTTATATTAGTTGGTATTTTATTTTGTTATAAGGGCATTCGAATAAACGGTGTATGTATTAGTACTATTGGTTACACTACTAATAATACCAAACTTAAGTGAGAGAGAAGTGAGGATATTTATAAATAAAGAGGTAAAAAAACAGGGAAATAAAGAAATAAAATATGAACTCAAAGAGACCAAAAAGTTTAAAATATAATATAGTAATATTGATTCGGTTATTACTTTCCCTGTTAACCATTAAAATTTTTGTTTCATTATTTTTCTTTTTATTGAGAGCGTCGGTGGCTCAATGGTGTGGACTGTCGCCTTCCTACTGGAAGGGCTGCGGTTCAAATCATAACACGTACCAATGTGTTTTCAAATTTTCGAAAATATATGTACGTTATCCGACGCTCTTACGGTGAAGGAAAACATCGTGAGGAAACCTTCATGCACGCCTGGGAAGAAATTCAAAGGTTGTGCGTGAAGTCGTCCAATCCGCACTGGGCCCCCGTGGACGAGTAAGGCCTAATCACCCTACACGGGTAGGCTCGTGCCCCTCGGTGGGGACGTTTAATGAGCTGATGATGATGATGATGATTTTTCTTTTTACACTCTGTCCGAAATGAATGGTTTGTGGCATTTAACGCCACAATTGAATGATGGTAACAACAAAATAACACAATAAAGATACATAAATATGTTAAATGAAAGGTACTATGTTATAAAGCGAAAAGTTTTAATATTCATGATTTAATAATCTGCTAGCATAATTAAAGATGATATACCGATACAAACGAGTTCGACTTAAGAAAATAGCTTTCTATTGAATAAGCTGTTTCAAATAACAAGAATTAATTGTTACTTACCGTGTTAATTACCGTTAAATGTTTTAATACCTCTGCTAAACCTGTGTAAACGTATCATTTGCAAACTCGGTTTAATTGTCCCCGAACACAACTCGTATCTTCACCGCGAACTTTGTGTATGTAATTGGCTGTGCTAACTCCTCGAAGCGGGTTTAGTGCAACTTCTGTAACTAGAATGATGTTACTGAACGTCAATTTGTGCTACCTTATCAGAATGCCATAGACAATGTAAATTTTAGTCTTTTTTATAGGATAGGGGGAAAACGAGCAGACAGATCACCTGTTGGAAAGTGAATACTGCCGCCCATGGACATTAGCAACACGAAAGGAACTACAAGATGCGTTGCTGGCCTTTTAAGCAAGAGAACGCTCTTTTTTGAGTCTTGTTTAACCGTAGTTGTTTAACGCATTTGTCATTACTTAAATGTGTCGATAGTGCTGATACTACTTACTTGAAATCATAACTTTATCATAACAATAAATGGTACCCTTTGCCATTTTTGTGTTTTCAAAAGAGTTGTCTTAAAGTTTCACGCCGTTTAATAATTTAAATCTTATGTAAACTCTCGTTCTCAACTCTGCATATCACATATTTACCAGAAAGTAATAAATATAAAGTATGAATGTATGTTAAAGATTCATTGTCACAAAGTTGCAGAGTGCTGAGGGCTACATCTTCACGTTCAGCATAATCTGACCTGTAGTTTATACGCAATACTTATACTAGACAGAGGCAATTTAAACTGGTTATTATGAGCTGAATATTGAAGAGAAATCCCGGTCAGTGAATGAAATGTTAATGGATAATTCGATGTTATATAATGTTTTATAATGGTGCCACGAACGATTCACGATGGACAAGCGTCTCTTGGTGATAAGTTATCCAATACTCCCTTAGGGTTATTGAAATAATTGGTACATGCATTAATTAATATCAATCACGCAATAATAACTTATTTATCAGCCATGTTTATAAAGCGGCATGCACACAGGGCGGCATCTGCTTAAGTTCATGCTAAGTTACGATTGTGTACCTAGCAGAAGGTCATTCATCTGATCGAGTGTGGTCTCTCGTAATTAATTAAATTATTTGTACAAAGTTTGTGTTATTATTTTGAATTTTAAGTTTGCAAACAAACGGAAAAGTATATGGATTGATTTTTGCAAAAAATTATTGTTTTCTTTATAAAAATAAAGAAGACATTTCATTCTAAAATTATCGATTATCAAGTCTACTGTTTACAAACTGTAAGCTTTTAAAGATACCTACCTACATCATTCCCAGACTTATATACGCAGTAATAACAACTTTAAAAGCACTCAGACAAACAGAAATTATTATCCGTAGGAGAAGTTACTGGATAGAGACCACGCTTTGGCATGCGTAGCGTAGGATGCCATCTCGGCCTCGTGGACTGACGACTAGTGGATGATTAGGAAAGCAGAGAACCGGGATATATGGCGCAAAATTGAGGAGACCAGCATTGGACTGCGATAGGTTGACGAGACATCAAAACTTTGATGGCAAATAAAGCGTCGTATAGCAGGTTTCTGCTGGGAACGAAACTTACCACATATAACACTCGATTGGCTGTCAATACCGACTCATCTCGTGTAATAGTTGAGACGTCCGCCATTACACCAAGGGTTCCGGGTTCGTACACATATTTTTGTGCATACGTCTTTTTGTAGTATTCTAGGTGTTTTCTATGTATAATTATGTATTTACAAAAAATATATATTAGTATGTTTATCCGTTGTTTAGTATCCATAATACAGGCTTAGTTTGGGGCTTGAAGGCGCTGTGTGAATGACAGTGGACATTTATTATTCCTTAGACACTCGTGAGGGTTTTAATTTCCGTTTCATAGACTTCACTTTCACGTAGGTGCGTTCTCTGTCATAATCCATCGATATTATCTCAACCTGTTCCTCTCATACGAACGTATTCATACATTAATCTTTACGTCTTTTACTTATTTAACTTATCTTCTACCTATTAGGTAAGAAGGGCCGACGAGCACAATTTTTAGTTCGACTGATAAGTAATTAAAATTGTGCATGACTGATTATACACACTATTAGTGATGATTTAATGAAAAATCTATTATATTATGGTGATCAATGGCAATATTTGAATTGCCTTATCCGAAGTTGTTTTCCTTTAACCCTTTGGCCGCCAATGACGCTTTAAGGCGCCGGACACAATAGATTTTCTATTGTTTCTGGATTCCCGGCGTTCAATGGGTTAAACAGGGTTTTTTAGTTTTATATCGAGAAATTGTGATTCAGTTAACGGCGTTTTAGGTTAATGGAAGGAAGCATATCACTCATGACACTTTCGTCTCTACTTAGGACATAGAATAAGAATATATTTGTCTCTTTTTAAACAATTACAAATAAAAATTCAAAAATAAAAATACAAGTACTATGAGGCAAAGGGAAGGAGCTCATCTGAGTTTGCAACGCGAACAATTCCGAGCATCGCTGTTTTTTAGCTACTTCCCTTACCCTCTGAGATGTTGAAAGGCCTAGGTTATGCTTGGTTGCCAATCTCTAACTTTTTTATAAGTATGGTGGGTTGACATGACACAACAAACAGTTACCTTTAATTATTCGAATCGGTTATTGTTGTAAACATTAATGATGCATGACATAATTACTTTCGTACATTAAATGTGTGCTCTTCGACGGTACAGGGCATCGGTACGTAACAAGTCAAGGTGCCATATAAGGGCAGTGCACATTTTTCATCGAGGAGAAAGTTATTTTGGAAGCTCATCCGAGCGTTCCTATATATAAAATAAATATATTTGCAGATGAAGCGCTCTCCAGCCTCAATTTGAGTAAGTAGCTCGTATGTTTTTGCGTGAAAAACAATGGAAGATCTATTGTCGATGGATATCGAGAGTTTGACTGACTGACTTGAACTATGCGAACTTAGGTACGAAGAAACTCATTTAATGACTTTTAATAATAATAAATAAATATCCATTGACATTCACACATTATGTTTTACATATAATTGAAGTGTTTCCTATTTGTCAATGAAAATGTATGTTTATGTTAAGTGTCTTTTTTATAATTTATGACGTAAACAAGTATGACGATTCTGGTGTACGTCAAAAACTCGAATGAGTTTATGTTTACTTATGTTTATTAACTGTTTGTTTATTGTAACTGTATTTGTATATAAAAACTCAGCGCTATCTAGCCCCAAGTTAAGCGTGAAGCCTATAATGGGTACTAAACAACGGATAGACATACTTATATATATTTTTTTGTAAATACATACATATTATACATAGAAAACACCCAGACCATTACAAACAGACATGTTAATGCACATGTGCATGACAGACATGCATGTGTGTTTGTACTGCTCGGGGATCGATCCCGGAACCCTTGGTATTGCAGCCGACCTCTCAACCGCAACACCAAATGGGTCGTCAATATGATTAAGACTTGTGATACCACTACCAATTATGCTTAGTCTTTCTGCAAAAACTTCTAAACGGATTTGAACAATTTTCCAGAACGGCATTACAGTAAAAAGTACATAAAAAAAAACTCGTATGTCTGTCACGAAACCTTTCGAAGCAGACCAAATTCTCCGATTGCAAAGTCGTGGGCATATACTTGTACATGCATATTATTAGATAAAACACTTTTCAAATACAAACGTTCATGTTTATATATACAAATGTTTGTATGAAATGGGAATCAAACCAGGACTTTTGGTTAATCGTTTTTTCAGCCCATACTCGTAACTAACTAACCTCAAATATTTACGAGTTCCTTGAGATTTTATACTAGGTTATGAATGTTGTTATGGATGTTAATTTTCTGTTTCGTACAAATTTCTCGTACGTTGGATTGGCGCCAAAGATACACTTTTATGGTTAGTGGCCGTATACTTTATTGCATATAAATCTTACAACTTAATGTAATAATCATGGTTGTTGGCGAGTATACTTATATGTATGATATCTTCTCTCGATGATCGTGTTACAGCTTTAGAATTTTCATTAGTACATAGATATAACACACACACACATTACAATGTAATTTGAAGAAGACGGTTCACCTGTGACTCCGAAGGGAGTAGAGAAAGAGATCTGCGCTTGCCAATTGTCCGGTAAAGCTGTAAAGGCCATCTGCGACCAACAGCAGTAGTCAGTTCGGAAAAAAAAGTAAAGATAGAAAGAATTCCAATTCAAAATATATTTATTGATAGGATAAATATTACACTTATTATACAACAAAATTTTTTTTTATAAATTACATATCGTCGTTGATAGTACAATACCGCGGAACTAACATTGTGCAATACCGCGGATGTACAAAAAAATCAAAAATGAGATCTCGCGGCCTGAAGTACTTATTGGTGATTGTCGTCGCCTCACATTCACAGAATAGAATAGAATAGAATACTTTAGAATAGAGAATTTTGAATAATCTAATAAAAAGCATCAAAATCACTAAAAAACAATACGCGAATCCGTCGATGAACAAATTTTGACATGAATACAGCGGAACTGCATCAATTGCGTACTGAACGGCAGAATTGGTGCGACGCACCGACGAAAAAATATTTTTTAAATAGTTAAAGTGAAATGTTTGCCATGTAAGTATACTACATTTATTTAAAATACTATCATATACCACTGCTAGTTTTTATTTTGTAACTTATGCCATTAGATAATTACTAGCTTTTAGCCACGGATTTACATGCCTAGCTTTTGTACGATGGGGGAATTGGGATAAAAGTTACTAGACCTATTAAGTTGTCTACAGTATCTGTGTACCACATTTATTTATCTTGTTCGGTTAAGTAGTGTTGCCATGAAAGCCTAGTTACTTTCGCATTTATATTAATTAGTTTGGGATGTGTGTGACTAAGCTTTATATACCTAGTTTATTATAGTATTCTAATTTTGCAGTTGTAGAAGAGAAACAATGAGCAAGAGGATGAAATCATCGACGAACAGTTATTTGAAAGGTGCTGTAATGAGTGAAAAAGTTTTTACTCTACAGCAACTTCACCAAAGACGCCAAAATCTCCTAGCTAAAACACAAAAAATAATGGAGACAATTTAACACCTACTATTGAAGCAGCTATACCTGCTGTTCCTGCAACTTATGTTCCAATTAATGAGATCCGGCTTGCACAGCAAATTTTGTCCACCGAAAACCCGAATATTTCCGTCCCACACAACCGATATCGTCATGGACGACGAAAACTATTTGGCAAATGCTGATATTGATTTTGGTTCTAACGATTCTGTCGTTGATCCAACTTATGTGCCTTTGTCTCAAATGCATGTGCAGCCATTAAGTCCTTACAATTAGTTTCCTGAGAGGGGACCGGCATTAGTAGACGTATCCAGATTAATAAGCTGGAAACAATCCAAAACAAAAGAAAACAGAATGCTCAGAAAAGCATTCATTAAGAAAATAGTTTGCTACTGGTTTGACGAAACAGGTTGTGACCTTAAAGCGACTACATATACCCCTTATTTAGAAATAGAAAACATGACGCGACAATATGTATTATATTTATGAAATAAGTTTGTAATGAAGCAGATAACTGCATTGCATGAGATTTTTTCGCGATAAGTCCTCGAGCGGAAGCGTTTATTGTGTCGCTTATAATAACCATTGCATTATTTGAGTTTTTGTGATACACCTTACTTTCCATCAGATGTGATAGTAGTCAAACGCACTCAAATTGATAAAAAACTTTATAAAAAAACCAGTGATCTTATATTAGGATCACAGTGTCGTTAAACCGTGACATTCTTGAATTTGTTCTAGATATGCTTTTTGTATACGGAGTTGGTGTCCATAACATAATCCTATTTCGGAGGACTATATCCCCTTGATAGAAATCAGACACAATAGGAAATCTATTGTCAGACGGCTGCTTCAGCATTCATCTGATAGACTAAGCGTCGAGTCTTACATCTGGTACAGTGCTAACTTAGTACCTAATCTTATTTAATAAAGATTCAAACAAGTTCATATTAATTGAGAATTATGGAAATATTTACCATACAATGCCATAATTGCTCAACATTGTTCTTTATGGTTTTCAAAACAAGATCATAGGTGGAGTGCAGAGGTGACCAGGTAGGGTAACCCATGTCATTTACCTGCCATTACCGGGCTGTCCCTAACAACACACCCCACGGTCCCGTGTATTGTTCCCCTTATTTGTGACGTCATCAACCCGGTGTCACTATTGTATTCAGTAATTAAACGCTATTTAATAACGGGGATGTCGCCGTGATTGGATTTTAAGGTGTTAGGGCCTCCATAGAAATTGGCGAGTTCGGGAGACGTTAAGGATCCGTGACCTTTGAATGGGGGTCCCTAATGCTGTTAAGGGAAGAGCTTTGAACAACGGCTATATTATTCGCAATTAAATATTAATTAAAAACCAGTAATTAATACTTAGGGAAAATTTGCTTAGAATAGGAATATTATCAGCGTAAGTAAACTGATGTGAAAATTAAGTGACTGTGATAATTGTTTTGATGAAAATAATATCATGTGACCCATTTTAAATTCGGAACAATAGATGTTTGGAGCTTGAAATAGATGGTTAAGTAACATATTTAATTATTAAAATTACTAAAATCGCTTACCTAATATAATAACATCAATTCCTTCATTTTCTTCATTCTATGCTCGTACGTTTTTTCCATTTACAAACGTCAAATTTAAAACAGCTTCTTTAGTTTTATATTTTTTATAACTATAAATTATACTGGCCAGTGTCTTTGACCAGAGCAAGATTAAAGACAGGTCGACAATAATAAATTGTCAATGCATTCATATATGGAACGAAATTGTTTATAAACACATTAATCGTGGAACACAAACTATTAATTACCAGCCAGTATCAATTTTCGCTAAGCACGCGGTGTGGCGGTCTATTCATCATGGCTGCATGATGCATGGGAGCGACGACCCGGGCGGTTACTCGATTCGTTGTTCACACTTCCCATATTGAAATTTGCGGTTTTTGGAAGCTGTACATACGAGCGTGCGCTGTGTAAATTAACTGATGCGTCTTTGTTTAAAATTTTACACCAGACGGTAAGAACCTTGTTGGTGGAAGACAATGTAATTAAAAATATACATATAAAGATTTTTTGTAGTAAAGAAGGTTGTTTTTAAAGGCTTGATGAAGAAAGCACAGGCCGAGAGTATTTCGCGCCATCAGAAGAGTCATATTCACAGCAGTTTATATTTAGACCACGGCTTATAGCGGCGTAATAGTTCGTCGTTATGGTCTGTGCGAACCTTGCCCGCCTTGTCGTTTTTTTTCAAACACTTTATCCTAAATACTGAATTCAGCTTATTGCACAGGTCTAACGCAGCAGATTATGGTCTGGACCTCCATTGTTCTTGTTGTCATTTATGTACATTAAAAGCGATACAATCTACAGTTGGATTGGGGCTCCTTTAAGTATATATATTACATAATATAGGTATGCAACTGAAAACACAAGCAAGTCTACAATAACTCGTAATAAAGAGCGGTTTCACGCCAAGTTTTTAATCAAGTTTCACCTTTGCGCATAATAGAATCGGCGTTCTCAGTTTTAAGAGTTGGTATTTTCCTATGTTAAAAGTCTTTGACATACAAACTTCTACAAGACAATGTCGAAAAGTCCATCCTGTAGTTTTGCTACCCCTGACTGGTGGATGAAAATTTTAAGAAACCAGAAAAAATAATGTTTTATTTGTACATACCATAACTACGAGTTTATTCCGAAAGACTTAAAAACCAAACATATTTTCAAGGATTATTTATACCTAATCCAAATTTAAAAGTTTTTTTTAAGCAAATTTTCTAGCTCTTTCTTTAATATAATGCAATTTTTATTATGCTTATTAAAACAACGTTTCTTAAACGAAAAGCGAATTAAGTCAATATTTACGTGCAAAAGAAAAAGGTAAGCCAATTACGCACGTACCTTCGAGATGACAAATTTTGGTTTTATGTTATTCAAAGTTAAATAGGCCATTCTTTGTGCCTAAATATAATTTACTTTTGTCCTGCTACATAAATATAATTTTGGTCGGTACATTTCTTCGACATGGCCGCTAGCGTTATCGATTTTCTCCTTCTGGCTTCATTCCAATCTTTTCCTTTGCCTAATTTATTTGCGAATAAAGCTCGCAGTTTCCGTTTTTGCGTAACAAGAATTGTTTGTGGCCAGCGTTGAATTGAGCCACTCACTATTGTGTACATGCTTTATGGTGCCTGCAAAGTAAGCTTTATAACTGAGATGACGGAGCAACTTTTGAAATAATATTCTTGATACTAGCAAGTCAAATGATGAAGACGCAATGCTTATTTTGTTTAAAATAATTGATGAGTATAAAAAAGATTTGCTCTTCGTCGTTGATGCTATTTGTGACAATCCAAACCAAAAAGAGGTCCGATTCTTAGCGAGGCTGTAGTGATGTCTTCTTATATGTTATCGACGTTTTAACTTATTAAGGTTAAGGACTTTATAATGATATAAACGTAGAAAATCCTCGAAATCATGTGCCGTAGTAGATGTGATCCTTAGTCATGTTACAATATAAGTTTCCAATCAAAGGGCCTTGAAGTTTAAATGGTTTGTAGAATTTGTAGAATGAGGAATTACAATTAGTACTCACTGTTATTGCTTAAAAAAGGGAATACTTCAAAATCACCAATTATCTTTTTTGATTTTTCTACCCAAACACATCCTATCCAAGCATGTCTGCCATTCATTATTTATTTATATCATCCATAACATAAAACATGTTCTTCTCCTTAACAAGCTTGACTTAAGGCTTGGCCTTATATATTAATTGTATTTATATTTTTTGCTAGGAGGCACATGTTTTATTTTCAAAACTATATTATAACCTTTAGTTGAACACTCTTCTAAAACCTAACGAAGGGCCCCAATAAAATCCTTGGTCCTACACGTGCGGTAACTGTAAGAAACAAGAAGCAAACTTCGTAAAAGTGCGGTCAAATCATAGCTCTCTGGGGGTTAGTTTGTGAAACTTTTCCTCTCGCATCGCCGTTTCACCTTCGGCTGTGGCTTGTTAAGCAACGATGATAACATTATCATGTGTTTCTTGTTTAACCATTTGATTGCCAACGACACTTATAGGCGGCAAAACAATAGATTTTCTATTGTGTCTGAATTCTTGGCGTTCAAAGAATTAATACCGCGTGTCCCTCTTTGGGAATATTTATCCGATCACTTATAATAATTACATAGTAAAGTTGTTTTTTTAAGTAACTTGCTTATGTTTAGTTGTATATTATAATAAATTATAAAATAAGTGAATATGTTAAGATATGCTACCTTTGATAATAAAAAAACGAGTCTGGAAGTTCTGCGCGAAATTTTTTTTCATAACTTACCGGCGGGATTTAGTACGACAATATTTCTTAGTGGATTGCTAATGTGGACGAACACTTGGTAAGTTTTTGTGTGGTGTTAGGGAATAGATCTTTGTTTTTCGAGTTATACCAGTTATATTGGCTTACATACCACCAAAGCTATTTAATGGATAGTTCTCGGTTAATTAATACCTTAAGTTTCTTGTTATTACTTAATTATATATCAAGGGCATTATTTGTTTCGTTTTGTATACATATATAATATCGCTTTAAGTTAAAGCATGGCCCTAGCCAAACTATTCGATACTATAACGTATCGCAGGCCATAATAAAAGTCGCAACTCAAATAAGTCAGGAAATAGCAACACTTATTTGTTTTACTTGTTAGAATTTTTGCATGCGCTCCTGTTTTTGTAAGTTATAACATGTATGTAATACAAATGTTTCATCAAAAAAGTATTTAAATGTTTTCTTGTTTCTTAAAAGCTACATAAATCGATATGAACAATAAAAATGTAAATAAATTTAGATGTCCCTCTAGCTGCATCGACAGATGAATTGCGAGAGTTCGCTAGAGAAGGTTGGATGAGAAAAATGGAGAAATGGATATCTGGCACATAATTAGGGAGACCTATGTCCAGCTGTGACCTGCGTTTGATTGAAGGGAGAATATTTTAATTGTAATCGTAAATTTATGTTACGAGAACGGGAATCCTCAGTTAATAAAATAAAAGAATAATGAACCTTTTTCGGGAAATATACAGGACCCAATTCTTATTATCTTGAAATGTATAATCTGAATTATTAGTTGAAGGCAGGAAGGTTCTGCATTCTGCAGCAAATGGTTATTAAGTTATGGTAATTAACAATTTTTTATATGCCGATTTCAATATTCCATACATGTCTTTAAACATGAAATTCAAAGTGTATACAAATAAAACTGAATAATATCAAACATTTACCACGGCCTGTCCGTAAATATTAATTTAATATCCAAAATTATCAACAAAGTGGAACCGCGAGCCCAGAAGGCGGCTTTCAGAAGATCTCCTTAAGATGTTGGTTTTTAATTTCCAAGTGATGGCGCCTTAAAGCCGACAAAGTGTCTTGGGAGCTAAATTATGTGATATTTCGAGATAAAGTCTCAAAAGAAATAGGTATACTGCTGGTCCGCCATGTTTTCAAAAGTTAAAAATATTACTAAGAATCTCTAAGATTGATTAAGATGTGTTTTGTCATTTGCTTTAACTTGAAGTTCTGCAAAAACAGTTATGTTTTAAGTATAGACTAGCTTTTAGTCCAGAGTCTCAAAGGGAAGACAGAAAGTTGACTTTCTAATGCGACTTAAGTAGAATTTAAAGACCAAAACATTTTATAACACACGCCTTTCCTACATGTTCAAGTTTTTTAAAGGCTAAGAAATTATCATTTCTTTTACAAACAATAATGGTTGTTGACATTCAGCAGCAGCTTGTATAAAACAAGCAATGTTGTAAGATTTTCACCAATTTTTTACTTAAAGGACATAGTGACGTAGTGTTGAGAAATGTTCTATGATTGTACGTTAGAATGACTAAAACAATAGTAAAATGATTTGTATTTTTTTTGTTCACAGGTAATGACGGGCTGAGCAATTTGATGATAACGGGTAACTATAAAGAAGTCATATGGGTAAAACCACAGACATCCGAATATACAATTAGACTGGACAAGCCGCCAGACCCAGTGTCGCAATTTATTTTCGGTTCTTACCAGTGAAAAGTTATTATATTTCTTGGTCAATTTACTGATTCATTGCGATGATGGCATGTTACAATTGCACAGGATGGCATTTTGGAAAAAAACGGTAATTTCTTCTAATATTCATGCGTCTTGACTCGTCTCACAGAGCGTAAACTGGCAGCCAGTGTATGCTCGTTGTGCTTACATTTGTCGCACTTTAAACGCGGCTTGCCCCATCTCCTGTATTGGGAAATCTGTGGGTAAAACTATATCGCATACTTTTGACTAATAGCGTCATTTCTAGTAATGTCTATTACATTATAGGTTTTATTGCCAAATACTTTGCTGGCTCAAAAATAATTTATAATTTGGAAATAAGTTAAATGAGACATTAGATAAACTGATGTATTTGCTAAATAAGTTAATGAAATAGATATAATCAACGGGATTTTCCAGCAAGTTTCTTCGACATGTTGTAGTTAGAAAACTAAGATATTTATACACGATATGTTATTATTTCACGTAGTATATGTAATGCAGTTTTCACACTTCAACGTCGCTTAAGGTCCCATTCGAGCGGAAGACGACGTTTTATGACAGAAACCGGTCAACGGCCAGTTTTGCAACTGTATTTTGCGTTCTACACTAACTAGTAACGAATTTATAGAAAATATAATCTTCAGTGAACGTCTTGAAGGTTTAAATTTGAAACTCAGTTTAGCTTATTATAACATTATAAGTAGCTTATTCATTTTGCATTTCTTTATTGTATGCAAACGAGTGTTCGTTAAATGAGATGACTTCGTTAGTAACTTTCTAACTACTTCAAGATCTGCAAAGTATTGCGCAGTTATTAAATTTCATTTGCTAATGGGCCCTTTACGATAATAACCCCATCTAGAAATCTTAGTTTCTTCTTGGGCGACAAAAAGTTTACGCGTTTATTTTACTTATTTTAGCAAATTAAATTAAGCCGTAATTTTTTTTCGCTCTATAGCACAGTTGCTAGTATCTACGACGATAGTACACTCAAACAACTATAACAATTGTTGGTCGTTGGTCTCTCTTAGGGATAAGATCAGAAATGATTTAATCCGCAAGAGAACTAAAGTTACCGACATAGCCCGCCGGATCAGCAAGTTGAAGTGGCAGTGGGCTGGTCACGTATGTCGCAGAACCGAGAGTGGAGTGGAGACCGCGTCTCGGCAAGCGTAGCGTAGGACGCCCTCCGGCCCGATGGACCGACGACTTGCGAAAGGTCGCTGGTGGAGGCTGGATGAGGAAAGCGGAGGACCGGGATATCTGGCGCGAAATGGGGGAGACCTATGTCCAGCAGTGGACTGCGATAGGTTGAATAGGATAGGTTAGAATTTCCCGATAGTCAGATTGTATCAAGATCATGTCTGGTTAAGTTAGTTTAAAAAGCATATTTTATAAAACTTTCATTTTCGAATGACTGTTTTTTTATTTTAAATAAAATCCACTAAAAACCGGACTATAATTAAAATAACTAGCCAATTTCATTATTAAACAATTTGACAACTACCTTAAGAATGAGGAGTATGCTCAATCACAAGCATTCTTCATATAGCCATCTTCAGAAGTTACCGGTTTAATTTGTTAAGACAATGTAGACTTTATTAACTAAGTGATAAGGTGCAACTAATGTTTGAAGATGCATACGGTATAGTAATGCAGTTTCACCAAAAACGGTGGCAGAATGGCTGCGGTTTGCGGTCACGTACTTTCTTACGCTGAAGTTAAAGTCCTGGAGACATGATGCTCGAAATTAGAACGACAACTTTTGTTTGTATACGAGTGATGGTAAAGAAATATGTTGAATGTTACTTGAATACTTACATGCTATGTAACTTTTTAAAAGTGCAAAGCTGTCACCTGCAACACATTGTAATTCTAACAATGGATTTCTTGTCGGTAGGAACGTAAATGTTCACGTCGTTAGTTTTGTTTTAGTTACTTGAATTTGTTTCTATTCAATATTTTTTTTACATGTATAATAACATCCATTAAATAGTGCAGATAAACTGTTTTTTTAGGTTTCTGATGTGATGCCGTAATTAATTACATTTTTCCGCTTACATTGGAAACGCAGGCTGAACCTACAAGTTTTGTCAAAATAAAAGGTTCACAGTTTTTCTGTAGTGTATTTAGTATCAGCATTGCATTCATGCGAAGCTGATACTAAAATCGGGTGGGTGGTTAGTTATTACTATATATATTCATTTTTTTTATTGGTACAATAACGTAAATTGTAAAACTCTAGTCCCCTGTACTACGCGTGCGGGCTACTACCGCAAAGTCACGGGACTCGATGCGGAAGATATCGCCGGTTAAGGGCAGCCCTCCACTATTGTAGCGAGCTTGGAACAAATGGTTTGCTGGAGCTGGATTCATAAGGATAATGTATTTTCCATTTGAATATATAAGTAAATGGGTATGAACATGGGTGGGAATGGATATTAGTTTGTTTGGACCTGATTTATATCGTTCCTTGTCAAAATATGTTTTAATAAAGGGCCCATGATGGTAAATATACCGCTGCGCCCCGTATACTTGTAATTTATCAAAATCATATGAAAAGTAAAGTTTGTAAAATTTATGCTGTACTTTAGTATCATATTATGTGCTGCAATGATTTTTTATAATATAAGTTATATTCGAAAGACTATCTTAAATTGTGTTATAATTTTTTGTATTTTCTATTTCTTAAGATACCGAACTTATATAAATTATCATGACACCTTAAAGTGATTTTGGTAACTTACAAATAAACAATATAAGTTTTTAATAAAGTTACACTAAGCTGCAATTGAAAAAATGCGCTTTTACCGTACATTTAACCAGTAGCTTTGAAATTGAATCCGCTTCAATCTGGGGTTCAATGAACCGTAGTGATTTCTTCGGAAGCACAGAGGAAAAATGAGATTACATTTTTGGGTTACCCGTCAGTGTACCATTGTACCGGGAATTCGGTTACTTTATGATCGTTTCGAATCATTATATATGCCTGACGGTTACTCGAGCCGACTTCTTTTGTGCGTATGAGTTGCTAAACGAATTATTTTGGAGTTGATATAATAAAGTAGTAGAGCGTCGGTGGCTCAGTGGTGTGGACTGTCGCCTTCCTACCGGGAGGGCTGAGGTTCAAATCCCGACACGTACCAATGTATTTTCGAAAAATATATGTACGTTATCCGACGCTCTTACGGTGAGGGAAAACATCGTGAGGAAACCTTCATGCATGCCTGCGAAGAGATTCGAAGGTTGTCTGTGAAGTCGTCCAATCCGCACTAGGCCCGCGTGGACGACTAAGGCCTAATCACCCTATACGGGTAGGCTCGTGCCCCTCGGTGGGGACGTTTAATGAGCTGATGATGATGATAATAAAGTAGTAGTTAGGTACCCAGGATGTCGCTGATGTACCCTTTCTGAGTAGTGGCTACAATTAATCGTCAAATCCACCGTATGGCGTCTAAAAAGTCAACAATAAATAAACAAGAATTTTATTATAAGAATTGCAGGCCACTGCAATAGGTCCTTGTTTTTTTCATCCTGCCTCCACCACGACCTACCTAGTCGTAGCTCTATCGGTCCAGAGGACTCCCTAGGATACGCTTAACAAGTCGCGCATCGATCTTGATTTGCTTAATTTTAATCGTTTTTCGTTACGGTTTCGCATCCCAATGTCCTCTGGCTTTACCAGTCAGTCATTACCACGTAGCTCCGCTAATCTCCGACGGATTTTTTTCATTATTAAGAACTTCAAAGGACACAGTTTCACATGCCTCGCGAAATTGGAGAAACAACGTATTTGCAACTGTCTGTGTCTGAAACGATCGGTGCAATGTGTTTTTGGATATAATTGGCGGTAAAAGTATCAGAGAGCATCGATCAAGCATCGAATGTTTTCGATGAAATGTCTTTATTCAATTTTAAAATTTTTCTCTTGACGCCTTACCAGAGTAAGAAAATTTTATGATAAATTATATATCAGAGTTGAAAATGACTTGTATTTTTGATATATTTGATAAAATAAGAAGTGTGCCGTTTGAGTTTATAATTTTTATGGCTCTGACTAGGTTACCAGTACAAAAATTCCGAATCAGAAGTCTAACTCCCTTTGTGTATTGGGTGTTCGGACCCAATACACAAAGGGAGTTCGGATTGTAAATATGAACATATTGTCATAATTCTATCGTCAGCCATACAGTTTATGTAATTTCAATGTTGTCCTGCCAGCCACTAACAGGTAAACACGTGAGTTTTGGATCAAGCAGCGATTTAAACACGGCTCTGTCTAGAACATGGAAGAAGTCAGGTTGTTGGGGGCAGATGGCTCTTCGTCTATATCTATGGAATAGTGTACTCGTATGTGGTTGTAAGAGTTAAAATAAATAAATAATAATAATAAATATCCACGGACATTGACGCAGCGCCATCTAGCCCAAAACTAAGTATTAGCCTGTAATATGGACACCAAACAACGGATAAAACATACTTAAATATATATTTTTTGTAAATACATACATACTATACATAGAAAACACTCAGACCGAACGGACATGTTCATGCACACAAATGTTTATACTTACTTGGGATGGAACCCGGAACCCTCGGAGGAAATATACTAGAAAATTCACTATTTGTTCTAAGATGACCGGATCGGTCTGTTTCGAGATTTTGCATACATTGAAGTTTCTAACATTGTACGTGCGTGAGGACTCCGCCTACCAATCCCAACGTGTGTTTAGCTTTACAAAATAAGTGTGGGAACGACACTGTCCGAGATGTCACAGTAAATGGGCAGTTAATGTCCGCATAATAAACTCAAGGAAAAGCTAGTTTTGTTTCTCATCATCTTGACAAATAAATATAATTGGAGTGTGTTGTTGTTGTACAATACTGTAGTACATTGTTTTGATCTATCTTGTAGGATTCAGTCAGCGTTTGCAATGTAAGCGCAAAAAATGTGTTTTTTACGACCTCACATTAGAAACCTCAAAAATTGTAGCCTATGTGTTATTCTGATGTATAAGCTATATTGTGGTAAAGTTTCATTCAAATCCATTCAGTAGTTTTTACGTGAAAGAGTAACAAACATCCATACATACATCCATACTTACAAACTTTCGCCTTTATAATATTAGTAGGACTATTTGCGTATTACTAAATATGTATACAGTACATGCATACCACTGTGTTGTATGGTAAACACATATACGATAGAAAATTTTCGAATTGATCTCTATTCTTCTTTTGGCTTATCTCCGGACAAGTTGAAACGGTCTGTGCCTTGAATAGTCCAAAACTTTTTGGTCGGACGACATGTTAGTTTCTCGGCTAGATAAGAACAAACTAGATAAACTGTCTAACTAGTCGAAGTTTTCCACAAACTTAAACTATCTTTAGAAAAACTCCCAGCTGATGCAGAGTTTGAGCGCTCCCGTTAGTGTCTTAGGCGCTAACCTATTGGGAACAGGGGAAATAGGACACCGTTATAGCGTCTTCTTTATGTATAGAATAGAACAAAATTAAAATTATTTAAGGTTTTTTTTGCCATCGATGGCATAGCGATTTCTATATCGAGCTGTAAGTCTTATATGGGGAAGTTTTGTATCTTTTATGAACCTCAGCTGTTCTAAAATATGATTTCTCTGAAATGGTTATGTAACCAAAAGCAACATGGAATATATTTTATACAAATATAGAAAGGGAGCGTCGGTGGCTCAGTGGTGTGGACTGTCGCCTTCCTACCAGGAGGGCTGAGGTTCAAATCCCGACACGTACCAATGTGTTTTAGAATTTTCGAAAATATATGTACGTTATCCGACGGTCTTACGGTGAAGGAAAACATCGTGAGGAAACCTTCATGCACGCCTGCGAAGAGATTCGAAGGTTGTGTGTGAAGTCGTCCAACCCGCACTGGGCCCGCGTGGACGACTAGGCCTAAACACCCTATACGGCTAGGCTCGTGCCCCTCGGTGGGGACGTTTAATGAGCTGATGATGATAGGAAGGTATAAATACAAAATTCCCACCATTGCATTGTGGGTAACGGCTCAATTTCTCAACAGAGGTCCTATTTATTTATATATACATAGAATTAATTTTTTACATAATATTGTATGTTAGAACATAACATACGCGAAAAACTAAGTGTTAAGGGAAAAATTAACTTCACTATGAAATTCCAAAAATATCTCTCCAACCTGATGCAGTCCACTGCTGGAGATAGGTCTTCTTATAGATTTCTTAAAACACATTTTTTTTTAAAAGAGTAACTACTGACTTTCTTGCTGGATTTTTCTGAGTAGAAAACTACCGTCAGAACCAGAGGTAGCTTCATATGACATTCATAAGTGTTCTGTAAGGATCTAAAATAAACAAAAAATTTTCATTTTCATAAATTTAAAAAAACTTATTCTTTTGTCAGCAAACATCTCAAATTTGCCTACATTATTTCAGGCCAGACCTTCAAGCGACCTATCACGTTGGTACAAACAGAAATAAAGGTCCTTACTTTGTGCCTTTCTTCAGTACTTTTAGTAGTGGGGTAGGGTGGCTCTGTTGCAAGTTAAAAGTAATTTGAACAACTGTACAAAGTTAGTCAATTTGAATGGCCTCAAGATCTATTGTTGTACTGGAAATGTTTCAATATTGACATTTATTTTATACACTGAATTTATAAATAGTGCACACAGTGTGTACGTTATTTACGGATAGCCAAAATTGTAGGCAAAAAAATTAAACCTTCAGTAGAGCTGACCATTTATTTTCTGATTAAGTAGAGATATTAAAGTTTTCTAAAATTTTTAGTTAAACTAACGTAAAATATTAAAAGTTTTGTTTCGATTATAACATCCATTCATTATCATTACGACGTTTAATTAAAAATCAGATAACATTTAAACATATAAAGCAGATTCTAGGCAGGCATGATCTATCCTCGGCCGCATCATAATTTACCATCAGGTGAGATGGCGGTCAAATTTTAGCCTATAGTTGATAAAAAAAAACATACAGATGAATTGAAACTCTTAGCATGAATGCAACCTTAAACTTTTAGATAGAAATAATACATTTGGACGACTAAAGCCTATACATCCTATACGGGTAGGCTCGTGCCCCTCGTTAGGGACGTATAATGAGCTGATGATAATGATGACATAAATAATTATAAGAAAGACTAGTTTGACTAACACTTGTTAATTGTTTTTCTGCAATAAAAGAAACTTGCCGAGAAAGTTGTACGCAGCATACATAGAGTTCTGGGATAATTATTGTCAGTAAGCCTGTCTACGAGTATAAACAGCATTATTAGTCTTAGTTTTCAATAACATACCTGTGCGAAGTTCAAAATTTTGTCTCATTAATAATGATTATTTACATTGACAATGATTAATTTTGCTGTTAGCCATTAAGTATACGCATATACTTGTATCAGGCGGTCCCGCATTTCACATAAATAGGTAAGAATAGTTTTACATTGTGTTGAATACGATTTTTAATTAGAAACAAATATTAATAACATTAACAGCATATATAAATACTGAAATGTTTGTTTTACATAATTATTTCCAGATTTTCAAATTGAATTAAGTAGTCTTCTTCTTAAATTAAATCCATTTAGGTAGTTAAAAGGCAACGAAATTATATTTAGATATTGAAATCTAATCTGCTTTGGTAGGCTGCGTATAAATGTTGGAAGATAAGAATTTTACAACTTGGACAATGCTGTATATCATCGATCTTACTAAACTTCACTTTTAGTCTATATAATTTAAACCAATGTCGATTATTCTGGAATAATCTTTCTTTGAACTTTTCCAATGAACTCTTCTTGATATTGGCCTTCGCGCCTTACCTGCAGATGGCTCCGTATTTAAAACTGCCAAATACGATACTTTTTTTTGACAATTGGCACTACCACAGTCCTCATCATCGGCGCAGGCAAGTACGAATGCCTTACACACAATGAGTAGAACATCGCAAGCACTCTGGGCAACTGTTCACCTGCGTATTTTAAGTGTTCGATACTAAGGTCATCGTGACCGGGAGACTTGCCTCTCGACATTGATTTTAAAGCCTGCTGGACATCTTTGGCCGTAAACTGAATGCTCCCCTCCCGGTCACTATGAACATCCTCGCCTGTCAAATATGTTGGACCCAATGGTGACTTAACCGTAAAATGATCTCTAAATACGTTCGCTATGCCCGAAAGATCACAAGTACCATCGATACTCACAGGAAGACTTTGTTTACTATTTAGTTTGTTTGTAGACTTCCAAAAACTGCGGAAGTCTCTCCTGGAGTGATGAGACGCTATGATGTCCATTTTAATTTGGTCAGTATGTTTCTGACACCATCGCAAACGTGATTTAAAAATCTTTAACACGTTCTATTATTGTAATCGGGAAATTGTGTTTGTTGTTTTTTTAATCAAATAAATGCATAAAGAAAAATCGAGGTCCAGGATATCTAGCGCAAAATGGAAGAGACAAAATATATCTCTACCAGTACACTGCGATAGATTAGAAAGAAAGAAATACATATAATATTCCGGCACATCCAGGTTCTTTCTAAGCCAACGTTATCCACGAGTATAAAAGTGTCATCCCGCCCGGCGTCCCGGTCAACGTGCCCTCACTCTCCCGGAGAAAGTGTTTTATCACAGAATTAAAATGTTATCTTTTGTCACGGAATTCCATTTTGATCTGTAGGTTTTATTGGGCTCAGCCTTTATGGGGATAAATCGACAGTTTTGTTAGACGCGTGGGACGTCTCGATGGCTTGAAGATAACAATCGCCTTTCTATGTCACCATTACGAAATAATCTTGAGTTATCTCATAAATTCTATTGACTTTTGATTTTAGTGGTGGTGCTCTCAATCACGTTTATAACGAGTTGAATTTACAGCGGACAATGACTTGGTTTAAGTATTTTTTTGTATTTTTATCACCGAACTAAATATGTACTCTAACTTGGCGTTTTTATTTTGTAAAGACAGTGAACAACTAGGAACAAAATTATATAAATCGCTTATTTTTCCACTTTACTATAAATGGATTAAAGTATAATATGACTTAATTAAAGTTACAGAAATAATAATTATCTCTTGCTCTCTCTTTAACCTATAGTCTAATGCTAGACATAGGTCACCCCCATTATGCGCCAGATATCCCGGTCCTCCGTCTTTCTCATACAGCCTTAGAGACTGACGCCTAGAGGGGGTTTGTAGAAAAGCTGAAGCACAGGTCAGCAGAGCACTGCTGTTATAAAATGGTACCTAGATAGTACGATACAAATATTACGCTTAGTGAGGCGGCAATAGTTGAGCAGTTCTTCCTTATATTCTAACGTATGTATAACCATGTAAGTGAAAACATCCAAATAAAATCCTATTCATTGTTCCTTTGTTATTATATTATGCACTTTATACGCTCGGCATTAGTTGGCTTGATAATACGGGCGAGGCGAAGTACTTAATTATCTTTCCAAATTCATTAAGTATGGTTACATATGAAATGAAATGTTTACGAAACGAAACTTTTTGATAGGTATAATTTGAGGTTTACGAAATTGGAAGTTCATCAAATGGGAAGTAGCCATCCTGATCCATGACGTCCATGTATTTATTATTATTTAATCGTTAAATTTTGATAAAATTACTGTTGTGTAAAAAAAGAAACAGATAATGTTGTAGACTTGTTGTTAAAGTCTAAGCACTAGAACGCAGAACGATCTACGCGTAGTGAAGCCAAGAAAGTCCCGGGTATCGGAACCGGCACTTTCTTTTGCGTTCAACGGCTCATTTGTATGTATTGATACCTCAATCGGCGTTTGGTCGTAAATCCACCCGTACAGGTTGTAATCTCACAATAAATTGAATATCGCGAGCTCTATCTGTGATAGCATTAGTTTGAGAGTGTTATAGGACCTTCGCCAATCAATACTTGCTATATTAGTAAACTGTAGGTTACAGGAAATGCGACGCTATCTGATGTAATATAATGTATATAGATCTCGAAGTTTTTTTATATTAAAGTGTATAGGACGGTCAAGACGCACACCTGATGGTAAGTAATACGCGGAACCATGACAGAGCGGCATTCAAGGAGACAAACAACTGATAGACATTTATTATTCTCAGTCAATGCCGCACTGCGCCTGACACCAAAGAGAACACATGTTAGGTCTCTTATACCCAGTAATTTCACTAGCTACAGTGCCCTCATCCCGTAACACAAAAGTGCATAACACGCCTGTTTCACGGGATGATATCTGGCACTGCGGTGGTACCTTCCTAGACGACTCAGTATCGAGACTACCACCTAGTAAGTTTTTGTAGGTTTTTAAATACTTCTAAAAAGTAATTGAAATCGAAAACATTTTTCTTCTATATTTTATCGATATTGACAGCATCGAAAACAAACGTTTGAAAATTGATGATTAACTTTTTCGGAACCACATTTGTTGGTTTGATCAGTTACAGATATTGCAAAAGAACTATTTTTTAAAATACCTAAAGTCGGAACATTGGGATCAAAAATCTGTAGAACCTATATTTTTTATTTATTCTATAATAAACCGTCGTCGTAACATTCCCGTACATTCGAGCTTTTGAACAGTTAAACCTATCGTCTCTGAACCGTAAGCGAACGTTCCCACTTTAATAGACCATAACCTGCGCAGGCGCACGTTTGTGCAACCCGAAGAATCGACTTTAGCCGCCCATTCAGGGCTACTGAGAATCTTTTAGTGCCTTACCGTTAATATGCTAGAGCTTTGTTTGAATAGCTTACGGATTTAACTTTATATGGAACTCTAACCCTTAAATATAATTGAATGTGTTATAGGGAATATATAAAAAGGAACCGTTATAATAATAGCACATTAAATAAATATAAATATCCACTGACAGTCGCACATCACCATTTAGCCCAGAGTTAAGCGTGAAGCCTGCATGGGTACTGAACAACGGATAAACATACTTATATACTTTTTTCGTGTATACATAGAAAGACCCAGACCAATACAAACAGACATTTGCATGCAAATGTTTGTACTGCCCGCGGATCGAAACCGGAACCCTTGGTGTACTAGCCTACATCTCAACCATTACACTAAATGAGTGTTCAGTTGTCATTATATGAGTAACATACATTTGTTCATATAGATGCGTTCACTCAGGCGTATAACAGTATTTGGAAATGCACTAGTCACGACTGAGATTTTGTAAGTTTCCCTCGAGTTCTCTGAGATCTCATTAGATCTTTTTTATGTGATAGGTGTACAGGTGTAGGATGGTTTAAACCTGATGCCTGATGGTAAGTGACACGCCTAACCATGATAGATTGGCATTAAAGGAGACCAACAACTGCAACGAACAAAATTATTATCCGTCAATGCCGTACTGCGCCTGAGACTAGAGACGCAAATGTTAGATTTCTTATACCCGGTGATTTCACTAGCTACAGTGCCCTCATCCCGAACACTCCTAAAATGCACTCCTGTTTCACGGGACGATATCTGGCACTCCAGTGGTACCTACCTTGACGACACAGTATCAAGTCTTCCACCTAGTATAAGATCCTTTCCATACCCGAATTGAGGATATACGCCGGTTTAGATTTGCGTGCAAAAGTAACCCTACTTGACTGTGGAACAGTTATTAAAACAATATTACTGATCATGCACCCCTCATTAGTTTACGACTAAAAATAAAGCAACTCATGTTTGTTATAGCTCATTTCACTATTATAATACAGCAGGCATTGGAAACTCATATGCTAGAGGCAGGTTTGTGTTTTATCGATTCTGTCGATAAAATGTATGAACAGCATTGACATGATAAATACACTTTTGAAGCTTTCGATTAATGCTGAAAAGATCCTGGTGATTTGCTAATATTCCCTAATCTAGCATGAAAGGATTATGGTCAACATTCTGAAGCCTCAATAAGGATGAAACCTAGTCCAGCAGTGAACTGTGAAGCTGATATCATCAACTCATTATACGTCCCCACTGAGGGCACGACCCACCCGTATAGGGTATATAGGCCTTAGTCGTCCACGCGGGCCCAGTGCGGATGTAATATGGATGCCCAGTGTGCTAGATGGCGTTGTGTGTATATCTGTAGACGTTTATTTATTTATAACCTCGCCACTAGCAAGCCTCATAAGTCATATGCATCTTTGCACGGTTGACTTGTTCCAAATGATAAATGTCTCTGACCTAACCTTGGCCATTATTTAAGAAAGCTATACAACTATTATTGTTATCTGAATGATAATTGAATTTAAATTAAACATTTTAAACGATGCTAAAGTAATAGCAAATCTATGGTAGTGAAATATGACTGAGCCTCAACTTTCTAAAATATCGATTTAACATTAATAATCTACCGTGCGGGCCTGTAATGTTGGTCATAATGTTATCAGTCGATATTGCATCGATTGTATTGTGCTAATCAATATTATTGTTTAGATTCCCGCTTTCTCCAGTATCAGTTATCGATACTATTATTACGCGCGTATCGATATGGAGTAGTCATCTGTTAGGGCCGCACTAGTGTAGGGTAATTAATCCACTTCGGTAAAGCTACACCCCTTACATTAATTAAAGTAAAAGTTGCGTACTAATAGACGGCACTACTGTGTCTGTAACTTGATGATGTAAAATGGAAAAGCTCCGTATTGAATTGAAGGTGGTTGGTTTGTTAACAAGAATTAGTAAGAGAACCAACTTCGCTTGCTTATAATTTTAAATATAAGTCGTCATTTATGTGACATAAAATGATGACATAATTTTGTAATTTTATGATTTTAATGTTACAAAGTGCACAGTACGATTAGGACGCTCGCCTGATGGTATACACCTGACCATGACAGCGGCATTGATTGACCAACAACTGAAAAACAGTTACTGTTCTCCATCAATGCCGCACTGCGTCGGGCACCAGAGAAAACAGATGTAAGGTCTCTTATAGCCGGTACATAGTTATTTTTTAATAAACATAAAATATGTACTTGATTAGAACAAGAGCGAAAATAAATTTGCTACCTGAAGTGACTATTTTATACGACATTATTAAAACATTACCGGCGGAACGATGCGCAGTAAACCCAAAGTGATAAAGCTTTTATTTACAATAGTTTACTATAATAGATTTTAGTCGTTGAAATATTGGCCATCCATTAAGAAGTTTCTCCAAAGACACCTAGTGTATGCTTCTCTCAATCCCGGTTCTTTCATTTGATACAAAGTTTGGTGTAAGTCATTTTTGTTTAAATTTAAAATATTAATTGTAATTGAACTGGTTTCCATATATAACATACGAAAATAGTTATCTATGTGTATCCCAGACTTAGGCTAGGAAAAATATTTATTATTCAATCAAATCGAGGTTATTGGGGCCATAGCCAATGTGCCGCCGACTCGTCAATTCTCTATTCCATTTAAGACAGTTTTGGAATAGCACAGAAGATTTTGTTTGCTTTGATCATCTTTTGAATTTAAGTCATCGTTACATTATTGATTGAATGCAAAAAGGTGTGACCGGGGTATCTGGCGCAAAATGGGGGAAACCTTTGTACAGCACTAGTCTACGATAAAAGCTAGAGGTGGAGACAGACATAGAATAATTTCATGCAAACATATTTTGACATTAGCATCAATATTTATTGACCTCTGGTTGATGTCAATGGCAAATATTTTAACAAGGAGCCACGCTTAACTCTCAATTAAGCTTTTAAACCAGTAACTTGATAGATTGCCAGTGTATAACGAACCTCACGTTCAGAATTCCCATTTCACTTGAGAGTATTGGAATAATACAAATATGGATCGGAGTGCACAGGAATATTCTTTTATATTTCCTTTTACATGTGCTGAAGCACTTAAATCAATTTTTATGCCGAGCATATATTGCTGCTCCTGTTTGGAATAAAAATAAAGAGCGACGTATCCTGCTAAAAGCAATCAATGCATTTCAAAGGACCCATTGCAGAGCGTTCTTGTAAAATCACAATGAGTGTTTGTATCATGTTTTGTGTGTCCACGGGTCAATACACACGGTGTTATTGTGTGACTGTGTTTTCGTTGTTCTTTTGTTTGAACACACATTTCATCTTTAGTAATATTGTATATTGCAAACATTCAGTAAGCTAATGTGTAGTCACAATATCAAATTTTCACGACTTAATAGTAAAATAATTGGATACCATAGTTACATTTTAATTTTACAAGTTAGCAATGAATGCGTCAAAGATACAATGTTTTAAAGTATAATTGTTTTGTTAATTGTTTAAAATATAATTTGGTATATTTTATGGTCGTCAATGTCCTTTTGTGTTTAAAAGGAATTAAATTTGTCAATATCGTACGAAATTAGTATGACGCTTTAAGGCGCCAGACACAATATATTGGCTATTGTCAGTCTGGATTCCCGGAATTCAATGGGTAAAAAGCAATCATTTTCGTATTACAACTACACTCTCGCGTAAACTATGTCCCGCTATTTGACATGTTGCTACTAACTGACTCTATCCCCTTATTAACAGTCAAACGTATGCCTCATTACTTTCAATCACTAGAAGGGCGACGTCGTCGTAATTTTTGTTCTAGGGTTATCAATAGAAAGCCGACTTCTTTAAGTGGCTCTCGCGAATTATGTCTTCATATAGCTATTTAGAGATCTGCCGGTTTATTGGAGCAAATTGACATGTAGAGCCATTTGTTGTGAGTTGTTATACTATAAAGAATTAATTAATGGTTTGATTTCTTCGTTTATTTATTGGTGATATTTTTTGAAACGATTAATGCGACATTTGAAGTAGAGCGTCAGTTTTATACAGTTATATTTGTAGGACCTTACGCGTGTTAATAAATTGATGAATATTGAAATAGTGCCACATGATAACATGGTTTCTCGCATAGTTAAGTGTCATAATATTTTTTGTGCGCAAAATGCAGTTCGTAACTTTGGCCGGCATCTTTATTTCCCGCCAAAAATATAAGATAAAAACTTAGCGTTGGTTTAAGTTTTTATTTTGGCGCGACAAACTCGTTAGTCAGTGTTACCAAATACTTACAACAATTATTTGCCTTAAACCTGTTTCGGATTAGGGAAAAACGAACAGTCAAGATCAGAAATCAAGATTAAAAAAAAGTATTTTAGTGAATATAAGTAAGTTCTTGTAATACAGCCAGAATATCAGGGTTAATCTAATGCAGCGTTTGCTGAGGCTTGTACCTGATTGGCCACTGTGTCCTGGTTTATATGTCCGTTTTTCTTATTTATATTTTTTTATTTGTGTTCTTTGTGGTCAATAAATGTTTTTTCTTTCTTTCTAATAAAGGAAACACAACTGTGAAGTTCTACGAGTAAAGCAGACTGAGATACAGCGAAGTCTACGAGCCGCGTAGGCGACGTTTTACGATTGACATCCGTGACGTAGTGACTGGAATTTAATTTTGCCAATAGATTTATTGTTTGGTCCGGAACCTTTACATCTAAAGAGGAATTTATGGAATGAAATTGTTTTATTGGTTTTCAAGGAAATTACTTATTATCGCTAAAGTTCGTCCATGCATTATTTAACATAACTCCCAGACATAGTTTAATTGATACTTAGATTTGTGGAAATTTAATTAAAGAAATCATCTTTTTAGATTAACTGTTTGTTTAGGCCTCCTTTGATGATGGTTCTCCCTTATGTTAAGTAAGAGATGTCACATGCCATGAACACTCACACTCGTGCGAAAAATTGAGTGGAGAAAGAAAAGTTTTGGGCTTATGGGATATTCACTAAGCGAAACACACTTATTTCACGCCGGTTTTCTTTGATACGTCTAATGTTATGTCAGCATTTTGTACCACAAAAGGTGAAGTAATATTATTGTAATACTATTAAAATAAAAACCGGTAAGTCCCCTGGACATAGAGTAAAATAAATTGATTGGGAAATGATTGGATACTATAGTTTTTTTTCACAAGTTAGCATTAAATGCGTAAAAAAAAAAATTTACAGGGATTAGCGTGTTTGAGTATAATTATTTAATTGGTCACAATATAATTCAATATATTATGAAAATCGAGAGGAGAACGAAGAGTTTTTGGGTTCATAGTATATTTGATTTTTAAGATATGCCGGTCCTGTTGGCCGGCCATTCGTGCGAACTATGGCTTTCCCACATTTGTTCGAGGTTCGCTTGAGCCCGATTACTAATTAAATAAGTTTTTCATTTATTTTTACATAAATAAATATAAATATCCACTGTCATTTACACAGCGCCATCTAGCCCCATATTATCGAGGAATTTGTAGTTAGAGTAGCTAATGATGTTTAAGTGCAAAACGTTTTTTTTTATTTGGCTGCAAGTTTCCGTACCTACCCCTAGATCTAACCATTCAAAACAATCACAACAAATGCAACTCTAAGACCAACTGTAATTGAGAGAAAAACATAAACATTACACGGAATTCAGCAAATCTCGCAACTCTCGAATGACAGTCTGCTCATGTAAGTTTGACAGAAATAGGATATTTCAAAGCGGTCGAACATTTTGTGCTCTATCAATCGAATACTACAGTTGTATCTCAGTCGAGACAGCTCGGGCTGGTCCAGGAAGTGTTTCACTTTCGAAATCGGTCAAAGGAGGCCTTCGATTCTACTAATCGACCTCAGGTTTTCACAGAGAAAGTTTATGCGAGTTTGTAGAATACTGCCTTGACGTCACCGTGTTGTCTGACTTAAATCAAAGGACAAATTTATGAATACGAATATTGTAAAGAGAAATGATTTCGACGGTTTGTTTACTTTGTGAACTATAGAACCAATTTTAAAAAATCATTCACTGTTGGAAAGTTACACTTTGAGACAGCAGATGAAGTTGACGTGAATATACTAAAAAATACAATTATATTACTGTTTTTTTTTTTAATATGTACCGTTTTCCTTGTAAGGATGGAGAGAATCAGCACAGCAATTCAGTCATAAAAGAATCTCATATCAGGAGAGCATTTTTTTATTTCCTTAATATATTTTGCGGTGGTGTAGTCGACGATAAAACCGGCAAGTTGGACATTTCCTTAGCTATCTCCGTTCTTATGATATACGGTGTTACTTCCCCTCTATTTTGGCGAGTGTCAACTTGATTTTGATGGTGTTTTTTGGTTTGGTTTTACTGGGAAACATTGAGATAGATTTAACCAATGAAATTTATCAGTCTTTTAAACTGAAAAGTTTAACACCTTATATAGTAAAAATTATAAGAAAATTAACCAGGCATACTAATTGTTAAGAGCAAACTTAATTTAATCTGTATTTATAATAAGTAGAAGATGTGAAAGTCATTTTATTTTAGTGTTAAGTGGAAGTCGCAAAAATATTTTCAAATATAATAGAAAATGTCAGCACAACGTGGAACTAAACCGCCAAGTTGCACATATTTTATGTAGTTATATGTGTATTTACTCAAACATATGAACTCATCATTTATTTTATTAGAACGAGACGAATACAAATGTTCAATTGCATTTAAAGTTGTCTCGCGTCTCCGTACCATAAACAAGGCGCCATAAATTCTAGAGGTGCATTTACACGAAAATCCATTAGCGGTCGACACTTCATAGACAATAAATTGAAATTAAACCGACGCTGATCTCGCTATTTGTTACAATTGAAACAAATTCAGATAGGCGCGGTAATAGAATTGTCTTTGGTGAAAGCGGAATTCTTAGCGTAATGGAGGATAAGGGACGGTTAGATTGCAATAATTTGGGGGTCTGTGGTTTTCGTTTTATGATTAGGATTGTTCTCACATTAATTATGATTATTGTTATGTATTGGTTATAGCTTAGGTACAACTACACAAATAATTTTGTTTCTTGTTCCAGTTAAAACCAATTCTTTGGCAAGAAGAGTTTTGACATTTATAGGCAGTTATTATATAGAAGTTATATTTTATTTAAAGCTCTATTTGATTAAAATTAATATTAGTTTAAAAATGATCCTAAGACCAGCATTGGACTGACACGGAATTATAAAGATAATTTTTTTATTGCAAAATTTTTTCAATATTTCGAACATACACTCCAATTTTATTTATTTTATTTTATTTAAGAATACAAACAGCACTTAAACAGTTTGTTGAATAACAATTTGAAGTACAAGTTATGTCTAATAGGTATTCGCAAAAAAAATATGCATATATAAATCGTATACTTGAATACATACAGGGTTAAACTATAGGAAAATTTAGGAAATCCAATTGTAACATTTCATTCATAAAACCGTCGATATTTAATATTTAACGATAAACAAGAATCGATTGATTACAGTGTTACGGATCTCAATAATTTTACAGTATCATTGGATAATTAATGAGTATCGGTTGCGTGGCTCGGTGTTATTAATCGGTTTTCCATTTCATCGCCTCCGGTGAATAGTAAGATGTGAGAACTTTGTTCTTATTGAACTTGTAAAATTTAATCATAAATGGCTTACTGGATCATTAAGTTTGTTACGTCTTGCTAGAGAAGGAAACAATTTGATAAACCAATTACGTAAATAAAGATACACCTGAGAGTTTTCAGCTTGGATACCTCATTTTTATTAATATCTCCCACAATAAAGTTCTGTAATTGCTCAGGAAGTTTGTTTGAATGATTGCTAATTTATGACTAAAAACAAAGGTATGCAGGAATCGTTATATCCAAAATACAAATGATAATACCTAAAATACTAAACACTTAAATATATTGTTATTTTCTTCTTGCTCACGGTTATAATTTCCATGTAACACTCATCTTCAGATCTTGATCTGGAAGCCTAGAACTTTAATGCTTGGACAAAAAATGTAAGGACAGAATTGTCAGCTAAGGAGCTTTTGCGTGGTTTTGTCTTGGGTACTCAACCAGCAATTTTTGTACCGGTGAATTTTTTTCCACATTCTATCGATTTCTATAACATTTTCGACCGGCAAGTGATTTAATTCCAGATTCAACCGGCAGCTTATTCCATTTTCGACCAGTACAAAAATGGGTACATAAGTATAAAAATTTGATAAGTAGACGTAAATATTTAATTTCTTAGATTTTCCGATACAGCTTAAACAAATCACGATCCAACGAATTCGATCATATTTCCTAGTAACATTGTTATTGTGGCAAGATTCTATGCAGTTCACGTTTAACACCTATAAGCTGCTATTGTGATGGGATAAGTTCAGAATGCTCCATGTATTTTATCAAAATATATTTTTTTTGCTAGGGAAAATCAAACTGTAAGGGTATACGTAACAATTGAAGCTCTAAATGTTTGTAGAACGCAAGGTTTCCCTAACCCTATAAAACGCACGCGGGTCATATCTGCCTGCGCGCTTGGCATGCCTACAAATCATGCTTTAATTATGGCAACTAGTACTGCAACGATTAACTGCATTGCACCGTAGCTGGATTAAACCACGATTTTTCACGCTAATCCCTCAAAAAAAGATTGTGAGTACACTGCAGGGGGTGGTTTCAAGGATTCAATTATATGAAAGCTCTATGTTATCTCTGTAGTAACATTTATGTATACGAGTATATGCACTTTACGTTTATTTATAATCGGATTTGAATTACCAGTGGGAATTATTATGTCTTCGCTTTATTCTTTCGTAGTCCTCTTTAAGCCATACATTTATTCCATGTTTTGGCAAAAAATCCGGTTTTTATTTATTTGTATCGTTAGCAATTTACTGAAATACTATTTGACGTAAAGGTTTTATCATTGTGTACAAATTAAAAGAAATACAGTCAATGTGTAATACGTCTTCATAAAATATACAAAGAAAATATATTATCCTCCAACAGCATATTTTTCCCCAGCTTTTAATTTACACCTCAAAACGTTTCTGAATAATTGGCGAACTGTTACACAGTGGGAGTGGCGGTTAATGACGTGACGTTATACTATTGTAAAATGTAGCATTAGCCTCTGTTACGGCTTACCAAGAAAATTAGCATGAACAATGTTCTACTCATGGAAGGTACTCGAGACAAATAGTTGTTGTGCGCACTCAGACGATGCCCGTTTCGAGTGTTGCGGGGTGCGGTGCAACTATTTATTATGCTAACGAACGTCTGCTTGGGTCAGAATAAGATTTGTTTGGTTCTCTTATTTATTTAAGGTACAGTTTTTTTTCTATAGACACTTGTGTTGCGCTCACTGGACACAATTTATGGTAGGCGACTGCTGGTCATAGGTCTCCACAATTCTGCGACCGATATCCTTGTTAAGTAGACCCCGTAAGTCGTAAGTCCATTTTGCAGGAGGTCTTATTAAAAATCCCAGACATTATTCTTACTTCAGAAATCGTCTGGCTCTATACTTATATCGATGGTATATCAAAACATTTCCTCTTATACACAATCATGATACGTCATTTGCGACGTTTGATGCATGAACTATTGTCGGCCACACTCTAAAAGGAGAAATGTTATTTTAATAAAGACGTCATCGTTTCCCCGCCGTGTTACCGTTCACATCCATCAAAATGTTTTCACAATAAAGAGAACGCGACGCGTCCACAGAGACATCTTTATATAAAACTGAGCCACTCCATTCGAATTTGTCGGAGAAGAAAAATTGTAGGCACCTGCAACTAAATGCATTTGAGGGTGTGGGGGGGCCTTTGAAGTGCGCTCATTTCGCACGCGTCTGGGGGACTGCGAGTCGTATCATTACATACATGTGCTGGGGAGAGGAATCTTTGTAAAGGAAATTTCGGAGTTTCACGCAGTGTCACTTTCGACCCGCTGCGAATTTGCAGGGTTAGGGTGACGCAATATGTTGCTTTTACGCGTTGCTAAATCTTGGCAGTCGTTTTTGATACCAGATTCGAGACATCACTTTTGCGCACTATCGTTCTTATATATACATATTTGATAGATTGAATTAAGCTTGAAATGCTTGCTTTGAAAATAAGTATTTTGTATATAAATTTCAGTGTTGAAGAAAGTTGTTCTGTTGCTCAGTACTTTGCTGAATAATATTACTTTATCACAGAGTATTCAGTGTATAATAGGGTTAATACAATTAGCTTAAGAATATTGAAGCGTTCTATATGGAGATAATAAAACAATTTTATTAGTAGGTTGTGTATGTTTCCATTGTTTCTCATATATTTGTTTTAACTAGTGCAGGTAAATAAATAATATTTGTCTGAGCTATATGTTATTTACCAGTAAATTGGATGTCTTTCACTACATTCATCATCATCATCATCAGCTCATTAAACGTCCCCACCGAGGGGCACGAGAGCCTACCCGTATAGGGTGATTAGGCCGTAGGCGTCCACGCGGGCCCAGTGCGGATTGGACGACTTCACACACAACCTTCGAATCTCTTCGCAGGCGTGCATGAAGGCTTCCTCACGATGTTTCCTTTACCGTAAGAGCGTCGGATAACGTACATATATTCTACATCATTGGGTAATATTAATGTCTTGCTTCGATTAACCAAGGTTTAGCCTAAAGCCAGGTTTATCATTTACACATGACTGACCTAATATAACTGCTATTTATTGAGAAAACGCTATCAAAACGCCATTTTCCACGGTGACCTACCCATTTAATTATCAATTTGAGTTGGGCTTATAATTAATCATGTCATATCTAAAGGTGTTACACCGCATTATTAAACTGTGGTTATTAATGAAACTAAACGTTGATTAAATTTGCTAACTGCTCTGAACTGGTTAAGGTATTTATCGATAAAAGATAGGTACCTATATTTGAGAGGTATGTGTACTAGGAAGAGGATGTCTTCTTTAACCTACCGCAGTCCACTGCTCGATATAAGTCTCCCTCATTTTGCGCCAGATATCCTATTCTAATATCATATAAATATAAGTAGTTATATAGGATATATGTACCTATTATAAAAATTAGAATGTACTTAATTAATGTCTTGGAATTTTCGAAACTATATACGTATATCCGACGCTCTTATGGTGAAGGAAAACATCGTGAGTAAACCTGCGCACACCTGCGTAAAAATTCAAAGGTAGTGCGTGATGTCGGCCAATCTGAATTTGGCCCTCGTAAACGACTTAGGCCTATACAACCTTTATGGGTAAACTCGTGCCCAATGATGACCACGTGGTGGGTTTTGAACCTGCGCCCTCCAAATCGGATTCGGAAGGCAACAGTCCACAGCAATGAACCACCGAAGGTCTAATGTATAAATTAAAAATGAAGTTTCCCTATATTGTAGACACAGTCCTCACATCATAACGACGCATTTAAAAAAAATGGGAGCTAATTAACGTAACGTGGCAGCAAAATTAATGAGGTGTTTGCCAAAGATACCAAAGGGGAGTGTAAGGGGAAGATCACTCATCTATAAGACCCACCAATATATCACATCATGTGCTGTGACTGCCAAAAGTAGGGTACCCTGCATGCAACCGCTAGTGTCGTGCTTGGAGCTGTAAAGGTTATGTAGGTATTCTTATACAATAATAATTTGTGTATTGATTTCGTGAATACTTAAACAGATACCATTGAGATGTGTACTTTCGCTTTTAGTGAAACAAAAAAAATATTTTAATAAATTATCATCATATAATTCAATAGATTTGAGCGATAAATGGGGATAAATTAGCAATAATAAATGGGGGTGACCTATGTCCAACAGTGGACTACATTAGGTTGAAGAAAGAGATACATATAAAAATAAAAAAAATGAATAATAAATTAAGAAAAAAATTAATTCTCATTTTCCTGTTGCCTTTCCTTGTTTAATATTATAAGAAATAAAAAAGTAGATATATTTTATCTCCACGTAAGTTTAAAACGTATCTTAAGCAATCGTATGTAAATAGACTAATGAAACGTATAAATCAATGAGTGAAAACGCGCAATACCGAGAAGTAGTTAAGCAACGAACCGATTACGAACGTGGTCGAACTAAAAAAGCGCCAAATACGATGTACGCCATCGAAACTCGTACATTATAGTTTAATTAAATGGACACAATTAAAAGCTTAATGCAACATCGGATGCCGTTCTCTTTTATCCGATTAATTAAGTTGTTTTTTAATTATTGCCGAACATGTAGCCAGGTGACTTGTAAAGTGTTCACGAGAGCACTGGGAGTTATGTTTATTTTTACTTCTTTAACCCTTTGGCCGTTAAGAATCGAGACGAATAACCTGCGATCGTATAAAATGTCAGTGTTGGTATCTGAATCACACCTATTTCTCCTTTACAGTTAATTTTTGGTATAAATAAAGAGGCAGTAGAATAAAAGGTACTGTTATTAATCAGTTTATCGTCATATGTTAGTCCCTGCCAAGTTTACGACCCGTGTGATTTCAGTCATTAGATAGAGATGCAAGCTAAAACCAAGGATACTGGGTTAATTTGTGTGATTGGTTTGGGTGTTTCTATGTACAATACATATCTATGTAAAAGTGGAAATTTTGTTTAATTACAAGATAGACCGATGACATAAGAAGGTTGCAGGTGGCCGCTGGATGCAAATAGCTTTCGACCGGTGTGGGAGTGGTAGTTATTGGTGGGGGCCTATGTTCAGTAGTGGACATCATATACTGACAATTCAAAAGGTAAGTAAGGAGTCTATTCGTTGTTAAATCCTTTACTTAAAATAGAGGCTAGATGGTGCTGTGTAAATGTCGGTAAATATATGTTTAACCCTTTGACAGCCAACGCCTTAAGGTGCCAGGCCAGACAGTAGGTATAGATTTTTATTGTGTCTAATTCCCGGTGTTCAATGGTTTAAAGATGTTTTTGTTTCTCAAAAAGTTAACACTATCCCTCATATGAGGAACAGTACACGTAGCTTAGGTATGAAACTATTAAGTAGGAAAATATTTATATTTATTTAACCCTACATGTCGGTATCACATATATCATAGTCAAATAAAATCCACATTCAATTCAAAATCCGTACAATCCAGCTGTATTGATCACTTCAACCTGTCTATCGTCCATTAATCAATTGGCACGTCAAAACAAGTTACCACAGAGCTGCATTGCCATTTCGCCCAATTATTTTGTAAGCATACAACGCCCGTTACAGTGGAAGTGTTGCCTCCTTAGCCCTTTTGTGGCTAAATCTAGCACTTTTTAATATAGGTGAACTCCTTTTTTGCCCGAAAAGAGCAATCTAGCTCTTTTTCACTGTCTTAAAAATATTACCAAAGTATGAAGTGTTCGACAAGCTAACAAGTACTTTTTGCTACTTCATCGGCAATGAAAGAAAGACAACTAATAAACTTTCAATTAAATTAATAATAAATATGCATTACTTTGGATTCCCGTGAAAATTCATTCAAGTAATTAATATTAGTTCGCTGGGAGAAAGTGGTCAGTCAGGTAATGAGATATAGCCCCGTTACCAGTTGGCTACGCTTAGTATAATATAAAATTATTATTAAACTGAGGAAATTAATAATTTCATTTAAATTAATAAAATAAAACTAATTTTCATTCGTTTTATTTAAATTAAAGCGCTTCGATGGATTAGCCAGAAAAAATCACGATATGAAATTTAAGGAATAGCCTTTTTGACAGTTATAATTTGTTGTAATAGAATAATTTTTAAACACTGTAGAACCTGACCATGAAGTTTATTCGGTAAGATGAATAAAATTAATATGACTGACTTTTATTTCAGTCCTTATAGAAAATAAGAAGCATGGTACTTCCTAGAAACATAAAGCATTAAACAACGTGAAGGAAGAAAAAAAATTTATCCTAAATATCAAGTTTGTAAATAGGTCATGAGCCGACAAGATCCAATAACGGAATAATGATGAAAATTATTCCCCAAAGTAGATTACGGAGAGATAATTCAAAATAACACTTTGTTGCCAGCTAAATGTATTTTGCGTGAAATATATACGTTAATAAAAGAAGCGTTAGAGCGTCGGTGCTCAATGGTGTGGACTGTGCTCCTCCTGGAGGGCTGAGGTTCAAATCCCGCCACGTACCAATGTGTTTTCGAATTTTCAAAAATAAATGTACGTTATCCGACGCTCTTACGGTGAAGGAAATCATCGTGAGGAAACCTGCGCACGCCTGCTAAGAGATTCAAAGGTTGGCGTGAAGTCGTTCAACCCGCACTGGGCCCGCGTGGACGACTAAAGGCCTTTACGTACGGGTAGGCTTGTGTCCCTCGGTGGGGACGTTTAATGAGCTGATGATGATGAATAAAGAAGGATCAGTAAAACCCTTAACTTAATAATTCTTAACTGTACTGTTGCCAATATTTGTATTGAAGATTAATGTTTTTAGTAATGTATGTAAGTTAAACTTGTTAGCTATCCAGCAGATTCTAAACAAGATTCAAAAATCTTGTAATTTAATGAAACGAATTTACACGGCAATTAAAGAATTGTCGTGAAAAAATTAAGAATCGATTTACGAAAATGGAAAAGTTTCAAATGTTTTACTTTTTATACCTACCTGAGTAATATAATTACATACCATAGATACACGTCTGGATCTCTATCTGGCTGTGACTCTCAGAACCTATAACATTCAAAAGTTCACATCTTTTAACTGTTAAATTACAAACATAACCGTTCATTATCATACGCGGGAATCATTAAGTTAAAACAAATTACGGTTCTTATTTAACATAGGAAATAAAGTAATTTTACGAATACCATGTAAGCACCTCTATTATAGAGTTAGGGATAGAAGTTAACGGTCTTAAATACCCATGCTAGCCATAATTGCTAATTAAAAACAACATTTACCGCAGTGGAAATAGTATACATTTACCTGAAAGTAATTATGTTCAATGAACTGACCAATTTAATATTCATATTTAATGTTCTAAAAGATGGGGTTTTGTTTACTCCATGATGATATTATTAGACGATTAATATTAACGTTAATTGATCTGTCTATACACTTTCTGTAAGAGAATATTACATACTAAAAGTTTATATTATAAGCTATGCTGTGATAAAGAGAAATACCAAAATATATTTTACGATTTAACAGTGCATGAAATTGTAGTATGAAGCAGAACTATTTGGATGAAAGCTACTTCCGAGTTTGACTTCAATTTTCTTTTATGGGTACAAATGAGATAAAGTGTTAGTTGTGCAATAGCTAGTTGCGCCACTTCTTTATTTCCGTCTGGCCTAGTTAGCGTCAGGAATCTCTCCTAACGGGAAGAGTGTGTTCACTCTAGTTTTATGGACGTACGTCGCACATCCATTTGTCGGTGCGGATGCCATCATTGGAAACTTTTATTAACTTTGGTAATATATTGCGTAAGGTTAATGCTTTCCATTTAGATTTTTATTTATTTTAACGTGCCCAAAGGAGTAACCATATCATGTTGAAAAATGAAACGATTGCATGAAAAATAAATTATATTCAACTATTTCAAATATATCTGGTGCTCAAGTCATTTTTTTTTGTATTTTTTCTTACGATATGAGTGGAAATTTTGCACTTTTGACTATATTTGGGAAATTCGCACCAAGTTTCATTTTTTATGCCCTGCACGGGGTTAGTACTCACGATATCCCGATCGTTTCACCCAGAAAACTAAGATCGGTAAGTTTAATGGAGTGCTGTATAAAATATCCATCGCGAGGAGCCCTCGCCATATGAACGGTCGGGACTGAATGGAAAAATGTGATTCGTTTATAACTCTTTTAGGTCGGGCTCGCGCGGATTTATGTAGCGGGGAAATCGGTTGCTTTCCTTCTTCGACTACGTAAATCATTTTCGCATCGCGAGCTAAGCTGTGTTGGTGCACTGCTGGTCGCTGGATATTGTTTGCGTTTGGAATACGCACTTTATATGATATCTTAGTCTTTATTACGTGAATGATAAGGTTTAATGAGTCGTATACATATGATTGGCATATACAGATTCAAACACGTCTGATGTGTAGGGCTAAAGGTATAGCTCTGGAATTACCGAACTTATATTTCCATTTTATTATCACTTTTTAAAATGTATTTATTTTTAAAGGAAGACCAACAGCAATAAAAAAATATAACAAATATGCAGGTGGAGGTAGCTTATTAAAGAGTCTCACGAATATCAGCTTTACATAACAATCAACATGGCAATCCATTTTACAATAGCATAAAACAAATTAAAGTTACCAAACTATATTAAAACAGCTTCTCTTCAAATTGAACGAAACTAGAAATGTTAATAAATTTAACTCTTAAGCATCAGTTACTCAACCAGGTGTCTAAATAATCATCTAAATCATAGTTTTTGAATCGTTCGTTCAAGGATTCGTCTCTTGGTGATCCCAGTTTCGTATGGCTGAATTTTGATAATTGTGATTTTTAACAGGTATATTTATATGCTGTTATCACTTTAACTAGATCTTAATGTTACCAGTTAGCACATGATCTGTGATCACCACTACATGGGTGATTTTTTGCTCCTTGACGGATTAATTCATCACATTAAAAGGTATCATCATCAGCCCAATTATATGTCCCCACTGCGGGGCACGAACGTACCCGTAAAGGGTGAGTAGGGCTTAGTCGTCCAAGCGGGCACAGTACGGATTGACCGACATGAAATGTTTTTTGTGTTTGGAGCTAATGCTTGATACAGATACACAAAGATTATTACTATTACCCGGGTCTGACTCCTTAAGCTGGTGATAGCGCCTCTTATTTGCCAATTTACCCTGTTTCAAATAAAACTAGCCAATTTTCTTTCTAACCTGGACCGGCTTATTTACGCGAATCGTTAGGTCGGTTGACGATGCAAAGACGACGATTTCTGATCAATTTTTATGTTGTACCGCATACAATACTCTCACTGTCTCCATAATCTAGAGGTCTGAATGAGAACAAGGGGTAATGGATTCGAATCCCATAGGAAGATCGCAGTGAAGTCACTTGATTGTTTGGTTTGGTTATTGAAGGCTGAATCACCTGATTGTCTAAAGAGAAAGATGGTTTTCGGTGCTTCGGCGGGCACGTTAGTCCGTAAGAAGGCCCCGAGTAGGCTATATATTAGTATGGTAGTCGTTAACACCAATTTTCTCTGATGTAATTGTGTGTAGGAATAATTAAATTCATTGTACCTTCTCTTCTCTACCAAATTATCACTCATTTCTATTTAACGTTGAAGTAATTCTATTTCGGATTCTTGTTATTATAATTATGACTTGACCTACATATTATTTTCTAGTAACAAAAATAACTCAATAAAAAAATATAAACGCTGATAACATGGAAATATGATTTTGTAAAAGCAGATAAAATTAATAAAATTTTACTACTGCTTCAAAATATAGCGGCAGCCTATTTTTAAGTGTCGTAAATTGTATAATTTTGCATCATATCTTGTGTTCATTAAACTGTCAAATCAGCTCGTTCGTCAAAAGCGGCCATTTTGTGAATATCGGACGCCGCAAAATGGAGCCTCACGATAAATTACAAGCAATTAACAAAAGACGAACGCATCTGCTCCCACAGTCGAATACTTATTTTCGACAATGTCAACTTGAAATACTTTGAGAAGGTCACTTAAAGAATTTATTAATTAACTATTACTAACTATATTATATTACAATTCAAGGAAAATATGTGAGATCCTAATTACAATTCAGTAGAATTACAAGACAATGAAAGGACTTTCTTATTGTTATTTCAAACGGAAATATGGTCTTTCGAAATATTATTGAATACCGAGTTGAATACATTTAGAAAAGTAGAGACTGTTAGAAAAGAAGGATAAAAAACAATAATAGCTAGGTACTAATCAATTAATTTGTAAGTATCAAAATCAAAATCAATTGAATTCGGGTAGAAAATTAAATTCAACTTCTTAAAAGAATCTTATCTTAGGCATTGATGAAGCTTGATAACTATCCAAGGGAAGGTTAAAGAATTCCTTTTCAGTGTGGTAATACGGATTAATTAAGATATAGGATAGTGGGTTAACCTTTTTTTAGTTACCTACGTGAGTTGATTCGAATATTTTTATTTTATTTTAAGACGCTTAAGATACAAAAAACTAAATTGTTCTCTCATTACTACATAGCTAGCTACCTACTTACCTTTAAAAGGGACAATTGTTTTTTGCAGTTCGTTGAGAGTTGCTTAATCATGTTATATATCAATCATTTATACAAGTTAGCTTTTTGTTTATTTTGTAACCAGTTATAGAATATGTTATGAATATAATAAAACGAGAAGCATCTGTGTCAATAAAAGTAAATCATGTTTCGGTATTAAGACTTATATTAAAAAGAGAAATAAAATTATGTGTTTTTTTTCTAATAGACCAGGTCTCGTAATGACTCAATAATTTGTCAGGGTTATTAAAACGTCTGGCCCGCGGGTATGATTTATTTATTATATAATTTTAACGACGTCCGTTCAGAAACTTCGGAATAAGACATAAATAAAACGTAAATATTCAACCAAGTTAAAAATTACATCTTAATCCTGTTTTTGTTTGAAATAAGTTTGTTGGAACTGTCGTCCATTTTTCAGTAGTGATACCAAAAAGGAATTATAGGAGACAGTATTTAGTGGTTACGTTTTTTATTTTATATTGTTTTTGACGTTCATAAGTGCCTATTTTAAGCCTTAATTGAATATTTCGAAGCCTGAAATGAGTCTTGACTTTGATATTAATAAACTGCTTGTATTATCCCGGAACAAGCAAATCAAAGGGCGTCCCAGACTGGAACTTTAACCTCAAATCTTACTAGCTAAATATGTATTAACAAAATATTTCTACCTCATACAAACTTACATACATTTAGAATATTCTGATGGCATGGGTTTCTTTTATACGGGTAGCTTTCAACCAACTCTTGTTATATTATCATCATCATCATTATACGTTCGTATGCGGGGGGCATGAGTCTAGCCTTAGTCGTCCAAACGGGCTCAGTGCAGATTGGCCGACTTCACGCACAACCTTTGAATTTCTTCACACGCGTGCGTAGGTTTACCCGTGATATTTCCCTTCACCGTAAGAGCGTCGGATGAACGTACATAATTTCGAAAATTCGTAATTATATTTACGTGGCGGGGTTTGTATGTGCTCCCTGCTCGGAGGGCAACAATCCACACTAATCAACCACCGACGCTCTGTCGACCTTGATATAATTTATTTTCTGAATATTATGAATTTACATTTTGATTTTTATTATATTTTTGTTACAGGTAATTAATTTGAAATATTTGGAAGATATAAAATCAAAACACAAAACGAGCTTCTATCCAGTGTTAAGGTAGGTAAACTTAAAGCTTTGTTTACATAGTTTTGATCGACTGACATTAAGTTTTCTTATTTAAAAATGCTTACTTGACGACATTTGACGTTGAAGGAATGGTCTTTACCGAACAGTTCATTAAAAAAAGAAGTTCAAGTGACTTGATTGGTTCAGACCTATTCATAAACCACCTTTGACCTGTTACTCAATACTGGAAGTTGGAAACATTCGCTCATAAATGTATGCCATGCACTACAGATTACGGCGCAATTATTTCGCTAGTAAAATATCAGCTTCCATGTTTATTATAATTGGTGTCCATTTGTCAAAGGGCAAATTGAGGTAAACATTCAAACATCGACTATGTTATTTGCAAATGTACGCTTTATTATTGAAACTGCGTTACTAATATTTAGCAAATTCCCGAGAAATCGTAAAATGTGCGTAACTGCATTTTGATCCTTAAACGAAATGTTATTTCTCTATTCTTAGTATTTAATGGTTTGCATTTATGCAAACAAAATAATTTGCCTATTACCAAAATCAATTTAAATTACAATATTGAAATTGATCATGATTTTTTATGTTTGTTATACTGTTACCCTTATTTTAAAATTTATATTGTAGGCTTAGTAGCTTAGTTAGCCGTAGAATATATCTCTCGGATATACTTACAGTGAAATTTATGCTGTTACTGCAAGCAGTTCCTTAAGTCAAAGAGGCGGAGAGGCCAGTTACTAATGTACATTGTACATAGTAAAATATGACCATATGAGTTTTTAAATGGAGTAGGCGTTATGGCAAGTACAGCGTGATCTTTAGGCTGAGGTACCGACCACTCACTAAAGGTTGCTGGTAGATGAAGTATGGGGAACAAGTATATCTAGCGCAAATTGCAAGGAACCTTTGTGTGGAAATAGAGATGTGTTGAAGTAATGGTCAATAGATCTTATAGAACTGTAGCTGAAATTAATCTGTACTGGCATCAGCACAATGTACTAGAAAAGTGTATTAAAACAGTTGGAAACTCTTCTACTTCCTTCATTTATAGTTGAAGGGTTGTTAAGGCTTAATGGACAACATAAGAAGGGAACGAACGTGAGCAAAATTCAAATATAAAAGTGTATTCTCATTGTAGTGATTTGTTGTGAAAAAAACTCTCAAACTAACATTTTAATGATTCAGTTCAAACTGTACTGTCACTCGACAGCTCTACCCTCAATCAAGTCGCTGTCGTGCCGATCAAAGATCTCGAGGTATTACCCGATACGCGAGGTTCGTTAAAATATTTCACTCTTGTAATTAGCCCGCGTTAATTAGTAGCTGCCGGCGTGTGAAGACTGAGTCAAGGGCTCTCAGCGACGTGCGGAGCCACTTTCCTTTAACTTTACTTTTGACTCAATATTTCGATACAAATAGATGGACTATTGATAATGATTAGATCTATATCCCTAATTAAATTATAATGATATATCTACTGAAATTCACACAGCGCCATCTAGCCTCAAACTAAGCATTAGCCTGTAATATGCATAATAAACAACGGATAACCATACTTATATACTTTTTTGTAAATGCATACATATTTTAAATAGAAAACACTCAGACCATTAAAGCAGATATTTTCATGCACACAAATGTTTGTACTACCCGGGGATCGAACCAGGATCCCTTGCTATAATAGCTGCCGTCTCAACCATTGCACTGGTGTAATGGTTGGGACCCATCTGAATTGGTCGGCAATTAATATAAATGTGTAGCTAGCTAGGTCTAAGAGACGTAACATTTCGTCGTCTTGTGTGAAAATAATTACTTGCTACAGTTTTTGGTTTCCCGCAACCATAGATATAGGATGTAAACGTAGCGCGCTAATTCTAAATCTATGCCCGTAACACTGCATCGGTGTTAGACAATACGTATCACTTATTATCAGGCGAGCAAACTCGGGGCTCAAAAGGTAGCTTAGAGCAACTCCCGATCTAACCATAGATTTCATATCTTAAAAGATTAGAAAAAGTAATCAAAACTACACAGCCGATGCAACCAAATCTGTAGGTATTAAAATTTTTCAGTACATCCGCATAAAATTAATTTCCATATTCTGTTGATAATATATAGAAAGCATGTCATATTGCAATGTAATACATGTAATAATACTGTGTTTATTTTGCCCTAATAGCGGTTTAAATAGCTATTATATCCTTACCGGGCGATTTGATTGCATACCGTGGGTTAAATGTAGGCGTCGATAATCATATTGAGGTTTTTCCTTCATCCGGAGTAAATTAGTTATCTTTAAATGTTATTACTATATTTCAGTGTTGATTTTGCCGTAATGAGACGCGTAGGTTGGTTCTATAAGGCACGCGTGGGATACCAGAATTGCCACTTCTATTTGAACATCTTACATATAACTTTGTTTGTTGCGAGAATTATTGGCTAAATGAAAAGTTTTAAAAATCGCAGCATTTAATTATCACAAGTATTTAATTTAAAACAAAATTGCAGTTACACAATTTGATATAAATGTTTAATTTTTTTAAAAATAATTATATAAACTAAGTAGCGGGTTAAATTTAGTGTCAATCGCAAGTAACTATTCCACACGGACGAGGTCGTGGACGTGTTATGTCTAAAATGTAGAAACCAAGAAAGATTCATAATCTTTATTGGTTTCTACATTTTAGACATTCCTACATAGTTTAATTAGAAACTAGGTACGCGCGAAAGAACGTGTTTATCATCAGTCGTCGACTTTTACACTCGAATTTGCATACGCTGCGAATATATGCGATAATTTTATTACGTGCCTTACGCGGTGCCAGCCCTAAATGTGACGTCTCGATTTTGTGTCGAAACCCGCCACGACCATATTCGTTAGCGAAAGTTGACTCTGCCCGAGCGAAATTTTCGTTATATTTGTATTAAGACAAGACATCTCATAAACTGTGTTTCCGAATATATAAAACCACGATAAGCTGTCGATGTAAAAGCTATTGCATCTCAAAACTTGTAATTTCACGGTTATCATGAATTTGTTTGTACGTTTTCGATACGGCATAAAGACGTCTGAACGAGTAGATGTTACTTATTTGATCGAAAAGAAATTTTATGACGTAAATGCATTTACTTATTTATATTTACTACACGTGCAAGTTCTGGTACTGGTCCATGGTTGTAGATTTCCAAGTATTTGTTTGCCTTTAACAGTTGCGTTTTAGAGTGACCGAATTAAAATAACATATAAAATGTGAGTAATTAACATGATTGTGTGCAGGATTATTAAAATGAATATTAATTACACCGGGCTAAATTAGGTTTGGGTGGGGAGTATTTTAATTAGTCCAAGTGAGAGCCGATCCTGTTACATTTTATCAAGCTTATTCATAAAGCTATTTCATTTTGCAACAAGCTATTTTGGTACTAGATTCTTATGTATTTAAGTTGTATGTTTAGTGAAGTTTCGATAGCGTAGTTCCTAGTGCATTCGGTTGGCGATCGCACAAGTCAATACACTATTGCATCGATTGTTCTTAAGATGGGTGAGCATATTATATTATTTAAAGTCTTTCTCCTGCGCGTGGAGTTCATAAGAGGAGTCCTTCGTTCAACATTAGTCTTATCAGGATGTAATTATGATGATGAGAGATCCACTTTCGTTTGGCAACACTAGAGCCCCTAAAGCCGTTGTTTGTATTTACTTAAACTATGTTTCATTATAGTCCGACGCAGTAAGTGTTCACCCAATTAAGGCAACAAGATTGTCCCATTGACTCGTTTATCTGCTACCAGTTAAGTGCAACACTTTTTAACTTATGATGGCGCTGAACTTTAAAAGTACAGTGTTCTTATCTAGTTGTAGTCGTTTAACTTGTTGATTAAAATTTAAAAGTAATAATTATCAAGTTAACGATTCGGAGTAAGACCTTAGTGGTGTTTGTGTTAATATTAATATCAACCCATTTTTATTCCACTGTAGGCATGGTTTGCATGTAAAAGCCAAATAGCCCAAATGCGACTAGATGACTGTAAACTACTAATCGGATACAACTTACTACGACAGAAGCAGTGTTAAACGAAAAAACAGTTCATAAGTATTCATTATTATCGTCACCACTGTCCTGCGCCCGTCACCCGAGACGGCAGATGTTAGATCTCTTATAACCGGTATTTTTTCTAGCTACAGTGCCCTCGTCACGAAACATAGTAGTTCGTAGTACTCCTATTTGACGGGACGATATCTGGCACTGCGGACCTACATAGACGATTCAGTATCCAGTCTACCACCGACTTAACATCGCAAGTCCTATTGACTTGTCTTTTCAGTCTATTGCATTCCATGGAAACAGGTCTCTCCCACTGATGATATCCTATGGACCTTCTCTTCAATATATTTAGCAGGGAATAAGTGTGTTCTATCATTCAAACTTACCTTTTATAGGTAATACTACATATATCCAATCCACCTGCCAATATTGGAGACTATGACTAATCCCTTCTATCGTGAAAGATCCTGTAAGTCCAGATGTGGACTGTAATGAGATGTGTCGAAGTATGAAACGTAAAATAACTCTTTAAATTAACTCCCTCACTCAGCTTTTAGATAAACTAAGATAACTTGAAAAAATATACGTTTGTACTCTTACTTTATTTTTAGCAAAGATTAAGTATTTAAAATTACCCTTTTGAAAGTGTAATTGAAAATAAGGTCTGTCTTTGAAACAACAAAAAGTATATATCTTTACGTATTTTTAATTTGAATTTGGTCACTGTTTTTAAGCACTATCACACGAAAAAAGGGACAAGCGTTAGCACCTAAATGTATAAATAGATAATGCCAACCACTTTAAATTTCTTATTTACATTTAAACTTGCTAAATCTATATTTTGCTTTACCAATATACAATAATAATGACAATTAATAGTGATCAAACTCGAATCGAAGTTACGGCTTTCTGATAATTTGCGAGAGAAAACCGCGTCCGGACGCCACGCGAGGCAACTTTCCCGCCATTTCCTTGTCTATGATCGTGCTTGCCGCGTTTTTCCGGCATCGTTTGTTTATGGTAATGCACAGATTTGAATATTTTTGTACAAAGGATGTGAACTGAAGGCGTTTTTCAACATAAAAAAAAAGATATAACATTTGCATCGTTCATTAAACTCCCTTCTGGCGCTTATACTCGTAATTATATTTGTTTACGAAACAATAATTCTATAAAAACCAAAGCAATTATTTAAAAAAAACTTAAAATGAAATAAATCTTTATAAGATACTTTTGAATCGTCAAAAAGTCACAATTATATTTGAAATCGAAACTAATCTACCCACGAAAAGTTAGTTTCTAGCAAGAATAATTCGGAAAAAACTCGTGAAGATACTCCTTTACAAAACAACAAGGTTTTACAGACTGTTGTATTAAGACAATTTAAGTTATATAAAAATTACTCTTTCAGTTCAATTTTATAAGCTGCTATATGTATTAAATGCTGACTCCAAATAAATAAATCTTGTAACATCGTCCGTTGAGAGATCTTTTGATTTACTTATACTCTACGATGAAAGGGGAACAGTTTCCTGATTCAATTATTGTAATTGTACCGTTCGGGACGGGCTTTACATCAATAAGTGACCCGTGAGCAAGACCGATGAATAATTTTATGATTGATCAACTTATAATTTTTAACTATGATAGATTGATATACAATGATGGTGAGATTGATATATAATGCGCTTAATGATTTCCTAGTGCCTCACATAATTAGGCAAAATTAGGGATTTTTGTCTGGACCAGTGGGCTGGTCACGTATGTCGCAGAACCGATGGCCGTTGGAGCAGACGAGTTCTGGAGTGGAGACCGCGTCTCGGCAAGCGTAGCGTAGGACGCCCTCCGGCCCGATGGACCGAAGACTTGCGAAAGGTCGCTGGTGGAGACCGGCTCTCAGCTTTTATTATCTGGTCTCTAGCAGCGATCTTCATTGACGAAATTATTGCTTGCCAAAATAAATAAATGAAAAAAGTACACTTAAGCAGCTACTTTTATCCGTGTTCACATTTTAACGAAGACAATGCATAATTCCGTTTACAAAAACATTGACGAGGAAATGAGTTTATTTAATATTAATGCATTGTTTCATTGTATATTTGTATAACTGAAACGTTTCGCACAATGGCGATTTGTTCTCACAAAGAGTCTAATTCAGGCCGGACGAAGGCGCCTGCGGACCAAAATAGCGACAACAGTTTATACTCTTTGCAAAGGAAATGAGTATTGTAATGAGACGTGGCGTAGGGTTGTTAGTGGGACCGTGTTTAACGTTATTTTATTTTCAGAAACATAAACAACTAGGTAGCGCCTTTCCACTTATGTCATCGAATCTTAATACCGTTTGAGGTGTTCTAAATTTAAATAATTTTGTTTTTTAAGACAGCAACCAATAATAAAATTGACAATTGGGTTATAATTAAATTTTATTGAATTATTTTTAATGTAAATATTATAAAATGTTTGGTTATACTACAAAAAGAAGCCTTTTATACCTCATCATCACACCTCAGAACCAATCTGGAAGACTACGAAGATACTCGTACCTGTTGAACTTAGCTTTATAACCGAGGTTTTAATATTACCGCACAAAGATAAAATTCTCGATTAGTCCTAACATTTTGAAGATAAATCAATGCATCGGGTAACGGTCGAAACCCTTTACTAATGAAAGTTTATGAAGGAGGTTTAGGTCCAGTAGTGGACGTTTTGGCAGTAGGTAGTGGTAAGAAACGTAATTTTTATTTTACTTTGCTACCAGTTCTCGAATAACAAAAGTTTAAGACGAAAATGGTTTAGCAAATAGCTTTTAAGAATAAATCCTTATATCAACACCTCTTTAGGCAGCCCTAGGAAAATCTTCATCGGAATTGTTTGAACACTAAATTGCGAATTCATTGCTGAGATGTACTAGCACTTAAATATTTCAAAGCGACCTTTAGTACTCGAATTGAAGTTTAAGAAACTAAAGAGATTTTCACGCTTAAACACTTGGATATAATGGATTATTTTTAAAATGATACTAGTATTTAACTTTTGATTCATAAAACTGAAAATATCGTACTTACGTACGCCGTCGTCGGCTGTAATAAATAAGACACAGATTTAGAAAATAAGATGATATGTGCACTTGGTATATTCATAAATGATTCTTAAAAACAATCTTCGGTTCTCCAAAAAGGTCAGTTATAATCGATAAGGATTAAAGAAACACCACACATATAAATGTTTTTTTTTCCTATAATGTGGTACTCTAAACTGGTGAATTAAAGATTCAGACTGTGCGAAATGCAAGTCTTATCTCCAATACAGTGTCAAAACTCTTTCGATTCATCCAACTATAAACGCCTGAAATACATTTTAAACTGAGCAACACGCAGCTGGATGCACCAACTGTATAGGATCCGTTCATTGATCGAGTATAAAGCCAGTGCACATCTCGATTGTGTCAGCGTGAGCGGAAGCCGCCGGCGCCGGTCACGGTCTGCACTCAGCCTAAACCGTTAATGCGGTTCCCGCTTTTTATTTACTTCCCACTTCCTCGAGATGTGTCAATTGTTTTCGCTGAACGCTCAGCGAAAAATGTAGTGCGTTTGTAGAGAAATGGGGTGTGATTATGCTTTTGATAAACACACTTACAAGATGCACAATCACGAAGAAATATCGAATAATGTCCGAGCCGCTTGACACATACGTAGACTTATTGTTACATTTATTTCATTAAATGTTTAACCTGAACGCGTCATTAAAGGATACAAAAAATCAAAAGCACGAGCATACTACTATGTCACTATGAGCGACGTGATTATGAATGAAAATTTTGCCCTGACGGATTGGCAAAATCTTGCCGCGGACACATTTCGAGTAGGGATGATCGATATTCATCGATGTTGAATAAACATCGATGTATTTATAATCATCCATATTTTAACATCGATGGGTTACATCGATATCATCGGTACATCGATGTTACCTGAATAAAATATCGAAACGTGAATTATACTTTTGGGCGTGGTCTAGCGTTCAGTAGGTGTACTAATTTGAAGCTTAACTAAGTATCAGTAATATTGCAAAGTCATTAGCAGATGACTTCAAGTTTCAACTATTTTCCACTAGATGACACTAGTCAAAATAATCGTACTAAAACCACAGCCTTGCGAATAAGTTTGTTTTAATTTGGACGGAACGGAACAGACTTAAAGGAAAACACTTGTCAAAGTTAATTTTTTGACAGTGTCCCTAAAAATACTGGGAATGTTATTTTTTTTATGATTTTTTTATTTCTAGGTGTCTCAGTAAAAGTGCATTTATCTAATAATTAAAACTTTGCATAAATATAATAAACAGTTTGATTTGTCAACAAAAACATCGATGTTTGAGAAATATCGATGTCTTTCGATCGATATTTATCGTACATCGATACTTTTGACTCGATGATAAGATCGATGTCAACATCGATGTTTTTCTATATCGATCATCCCTTATTTTGAGTGTAATTGTGCATCTAGTTAGTTTATTTTATATAAGGATACGCATTGTCTTACTATATAACGTTATTTTATGGGCATGTGTGACTAAAATAAAGGCCTGGTAATCAACGAACGAGCCATTTTCACACACAGACTAGTTTGGTAAGATAATGGTTGGCACCTTTATCTAGATACGAATAGCTGATAAGATGGCCATTATTTGAGGGTGGTGAAAACCTTCCAAGTTTTTTGACTTAATCTCAATCTGTGAACTTTATAATTGGACGAGGTGCATTCTGCAATGTGAATGAAACTCTATCGATCGTTCGGACTAGACAGGACGAACGTAAAATAATATATAAAATTAGAGTGTCTGTTTGTGATGTTGAAATATCAACTGACTCCGTGATTTTAACTTTGACAGTTCTATCCTCATTGCCCACACATTTTTCAACTTTTTTCCTCATGTCTCAAAACGCAGAAGTGAATTCATTTTCAATGAAAACGTAAATTAACTTTCAAAGTAGCGGCTCTAATGAACTTATAATCACGAATTCTTCACGATGCCTGTAACAACACAGGTTTTTAATTAACTAATAATTCTATATGCCTCATGCCGTAGCTTAAAACGTCGCGTTTAGTTTTCTGTTTGTTTTTCGATGAATGAATATTGAATAGTGAACAAAGCTTATATTTAAAGGATAACACCAACTTATTATGGAGATAGTTTATTAATGTTGAAGCCTTGATTGGATTCCAATTAATTAACCTATCAATTGCAAGCTTTTTGTTCTGCGTGGGGCGGTTTAATTAGTATATGACAGGAATTATTTTTTGTCCAATGTATTGTTGCTGGAATCAAGCGTACCTATAAGGTTCTGTATTTTACTCTAAAATATCGAAGTTAAGATGCATTCCAAAGTAATGTTTAGGTTCATAAACAGTTGGCTTTTAAAAAAACACAGTTTCAGTTTCTACCTCAGCATTAGGCACTCAAAGTACCGTTCTGTAGAGAAGTGTTCATAAGCATTAAAATTCCAATATGTTTGTATCGCAGTGTGGAGGGCGGAACCATTTGCATTACAAAGACGTCGCCTGAAAATTAACTACACGCATCGCCCCTATGAATGGTACAGTCGCGCACGACTTGCGCACCCGGTTTTGCAGCTTTAATTGTTGCGATTGTAATGGCTTCTTAAAAGCGTCTGTGTAACTGCGGATACGCCATTGCGATTACGAATTCGATTTGGATTGCTCCTAAGATGTATTTAAGGACTGAAATTGTTAAAGAATCGCATTAAATAACGCAGCATTGATATAGATTAATTTATTTACATATTAAATAATACATTAACCTTAGATTTAACACAGCGACATCAAGCTCCAAAATAAGGGATTAGACATGAATTGAACAATAGGCACGAAGCATACATATAAAAACTTATTGCAAAGAAATAAAAGACAACTCAGCCGTTACTGACAGATATGATCAGTATGTATTTGTAATAAATTTATTAGGCGATCAAACAAGGATCCTTTGGCGTAGTGGTTACCTTCATACCATTACACGAATCGTCATCACTATGTCATTTTAATGACATAACATCAGAAAAATAGCGTCACTAGCTAAAATACCGTTAAATGAGAGCACAATTTTTCTATATACAACTGAAAACACGTTTTACGGAAAAAACATCGGGTAAGGAATTTTTTATATTGCTATGTATCCATAAAGATACTATGAGGAATTTTACATGGAAAACTCAATGATAGTGTGTATAATCGTGCTTAATTTTAGATTACTTATAGTTAAAAATATTTGTCAGTTAACGGTGTTTAAGCTAGTGGACGGAGAACATAGAAGGTTTCAAGTTAACTGGTGACAGGCTTTATTTTACGTTTGTTTAATTGATACACACTATGATTTAATATTTTATATATAACAACAAAATAACTTGTTCACTTCTTTTATCTGAGCTTTGAGGCAAAAAATGCCTAGCCAATATATAGAACAGGCAATTATAAATTACCAATGGAAAAACATGTCATGGTATATAATAATATTTATTATCTACAGTTGACTCAATACAGATACTGTTCAAATGGGTATTGAACAATAGTAATTATTATGCGTCTTATGCGTAATTGTCGATTTGTTTCTCAATTGAAAAGGTCGCTGTCAATGCAGCGGCTCTTGTACGCAATATAATAATTGATGTAATACACAAGACAATTATAAATGCAATCGGACTCGGAAATAATATGAACTGGCTATTATAAGGTAATGGATTTGATCTTGATTATAAGTAATTTAATGTCGGTGGCTTATTGGTGACTGTTGCCTTCCGATCTGGAGGGGCAGTTTAAATCTCGCCACGCACGCAATGTGTTTTTCGAAATGAATGTTAAGAGGTCGGTGGCTCAGTGGTGTGGATGTCGCCTTCTACCGGGAGGGCTGAGGTTCAATCCGACACGTACCAATGTATTTTCGAATTTTCGAAAAAATATATGTACGTTTCCGACTCGTACGGTGAAGGAAAACATCTGAGGAAACCTTCATGCACGCCTGCGAAGAGATTCGAAGGTTGTATGTGAAGTCGTCCAATCCGCATGATGATGTCATGATGAATGAATGATGAATGTACGTTTATTCAAAGCTCTTACCGTGCAGGAAAACGTCGTGATGTAACTTGCGCACGCCTACGATGAAATTCAAAGGTTGTGCGTGAAGTCGGACGTTTCATCATCAGCTCATTAAACGTCCCCACCGAGGGGCACGAGTCTACCCGTATAGGGTGATTAGGCCTTAGTCGTCCACGCGGACCAGTGCGGATAATACCTACTCCGCATAATTTAAGTCCTTCATCATATCAGCCACATGATGTCCACTGCTGAACATAAGCCTCCCCCAATAACTTCCACTCCAAACGGTCGGAAGCTATCTGCATCCAACGGCTACCCGCAACCTTCCTCAGGTCATCTAAAGTCCTTCATTCGAAAGTTTTTAAAAACACTTGACTGATATCCAATAAAAGCAGTATAATAAATACCTGTTCATGTTGAATTTAAAACATTGAAATATTTAACAGCAAAAGTATGCAAATCAATGTGAGAAGAAAATCCAAACTCAAGAGCTAAAGATTTTAACATAATGCTTGTAGAAAACGGCATGTTTTAATTTAAATCAATGTACTCGTAGCTTCAACGAAACTTAGTGGATGTTGCTCGTCGAAGCCAGACAAGAGTGTCAATTTATTATTTAAAGTTTCCAACTTTTCACGCCCCTGTACCGTACTTAGGGGGTGTTACTTAGTTATCTCGGAGACGTCGAAGGATTACATTAGAGAGATGAAAGGTGTTTTTCAGGCATGAATTTAATTGAGTTTGCGTAACGCACCAAGAGAGCGTTCTGCGTTTATGAAAAAACATTTTCTCGGACAATTTTAATGCGGGAAAATTGCGGCGTTCTAATGTATTAGATTTCGAAATAATTTTTGTTTCTTCTTGTTTTATGCCTAAAATTTAATTTTCTTGGAAATCAATAATATTTTTTGTGGATTATTGTGGCTTGGTTGCAATTTCGTGGTTGGTTTAATTACTGCAATCATTATTGCGTAAATTATGAAAATTACTTCTAGGAAAGTTTTTGGTAACAGTTGTTATTAAAAATAGATCTATCCTAACATTTTGTGCTCATATACATAATATGTAAAGTGCTATTAGTTTGTTTGTATTTGTTTTTGGGCATAAGGAAAGCCGTATGGTCCGATGGTGTCATATAATACGGAGATTTATTTGAAACTTATTTACTATTCGAAGCTTTTGTGACTTTGATGCAACGATGATTGAACATAATTTACTGAAAAGTAAACATAACTTGTTTGTTTTTCAAAAAAAATTAAAAGGTTTTCCAATTATTATTTTGAGGAAAGAATGGACATCGAAGCTTTAAAGGCAATTACAGAGGTCTATTACTCAACACGGTGCTGCCGAAGCTGTTAAAACATGAGTATGGGAAATACATGCCCTAAAAGATTATTTTAAGTAATTCAATATATTTCTTCACAACACACTCACACAAAAAAAAAACACACACAACACACACACATTTAGGTGCTATGGTATTGATTAACTTTTCTTTTTTTCATGTATACTTTTTAAGTAATTTTAAAGCTCATTATCATTATAAAGTTCTCACTAACATCGAAGAGAAGAGGAAGTTACTGAAAACCGGCGCTGACTAGGTGCTTGTCCCCTTGCAGTGATAGCTGAGGTGCTTCCTTTTGTATCTATATATACATATTGTAGTAAAACAACTGTATGAATGTATATTATGAGAGAATAAACATTTTTATTATTATTATTATATTATTTTACACACTTAATGAATAAATATAAATCTTCACTGATATTCATACAGCGTCATCTAGCCAAAACTAAGCATAAGCCTGTAATATGGATCAATCATTATTTTGTAAATACATACATATTATACATAAAAACACCAGACCAATAGAAAGACATGTTCATGACACAAATGTTTTACTGCCGGGATCGAACCGGAACCTAGGTGTAATAGCCGACGTCTCAACCTTACGAGAATGAGTCGAACTTGAATGAACAAGTCAGTATTTTATCGTTATTTTTTCTAACACTCGGAGCGTTTTACGAATTGCAAAACATGTTATTTAGCCTTATGTGTCGAGCTTAGGTTGACTGAGAAAGCGCCGCTAAACCTTTTCTTACGCGGTTCGCGGGTAGTCTAAGGATGTTGGGAATCTTAGTTATCTGATCTCATCAGCGTCGGTGGCTCATTGGTGTGTAATGTTGCCTTCCGATCTGAGGTGCAGGTTGAAATCCGCCACGTATCAATTAATTTTCGAAATTGTGTTGTTTATACGACACTCTTACAGTGATGGAAACGACCCGAGAAAACTGCGCACCTACGAAGATATTCAAACGTTGTGCGTGAAGTCCGCACATCCGCACTGGACCGCGTGACGACTAAGGGCTATACATTCTTTACGGGTGGGGTGGTGCCCTCGGTAGGGACATATTAAATAGCTGATGATGATGATCTCATTTTAACTACATTATGGCATACATATATCATTATTATCATCATAATCAGCTCTTTGTCTTCACTGCTGAACATACGTGTAGGCTCCATGACTGCTGCTATGACTGATGAAACTGGTACAAATTCACTTCTTCAAATCGTTGGTCACTCTGTTAACACATGATGTATGTCCAAGTAAATAGTTGAATTTTGCTGAGTCAACGCTCTGGTTCGCTACGAGTATTTTCATGTTAAATCCCTACGCTGTTTGTCTTGCACTCGACAGCTAGTTGATTAATCGCTAGCTTTGTTACATCAGACTCATTGATATGTTAGCTCCGAAGCAATGCCGCTGGCATTTAATTCGGCTTCCGAATCTGGCTTTACGCCAAGGTCAATAAACCCGTCTGTTTAAACATAAAGTACCCGCATACCTTCGAACCACAGCCTCACCACCGTACACGTGCCCCTTCTATACACAAATCCTAAAACCAACCTAAATCCCACACAATTTAAGCCCGATTTTGCATGCGTTAACTTATGTAAATAAAGGGATGTAACCTAAACAAATATACAGGGTGTCGCACGGAAGCTCCCGACTGCGATTGCGACGCTGCCAATGTAAAATGAGCTCCCGCCATTTTTGTTTTGTTTGACGCAATCACGAAAAAGGGTGAAATGCAACAAACGCGCGTGCTAAATACAATTGCCAGTTAAACAAAGGTAGTGATTTTTAAAGCGCAGCTTTTTAGCCTCAATTACTTCGGCTGTGCGTGTTCGCAAAGGGAATGTTTGGTTTTGGTAATGGTTGTTTAATGTGCGTTCTATTTAGTTGTGTATAATTTGCAAACTTTTATCTATTTTTGTATATAGAAGAATATTGCGATTTATTAATTATTATTCTACTCGTACTAACATACGCAGCTGAGACGTGGACACTGACTGCGGGATTGGTTCACAAGTTCAAAGTCACTTAACGCTTAATGAAGCGAGCTATGCTCGGAGTCTCTTTTAGGGATAAGATCAGAAATGATTTAATCCGTAAGAGAACTAAAGTTACCGACATAGCCCGCCGGATCAGCAAGTTAAAGTGGCAGTGGGCTGGTCACGTATGTCGCAGAGCCGATGGCCGTTGGAGCAGACGAGTTCTGGAGTGGAGACCGCGTCTCGGCAAGCGTAGCGTAGGACGCCCTCCGGCCCGATGGACTGACGACTTGCGAAGGGTCGCTGGTGGAGGCTGAATGATAAAATCGGAGGACCAGGATATCTGGCGCAAAATGGGGGAGACCTATGTCCAGTAGTAGTGGACTGCGATAGATAGATTGCGATGTATTTGTCATGTTGATAATGTTTTATTATCTAAGGCGTTTTAATTTGAATATTTGGGTCTCTTAAATTATTAAGAGAATATTTAAATTGGCTTAAGTAAAGGCAAACTAAGGTTTAGGCAAGTTGTGATGAGTTTTTGCTCAGTTTCAATATGAATTGCTTGCTGAGTATTCGGTATTCGGCGCATACAACGTTTGTTTGAATTGATAGAACTCCTTTACTATTAAAGGTATTGTCTTTAGGCAAATAAATAACTAATTATCCACCAACATTTATACAGGCTGATCTAGCCCCAAACTAAGTATTTATAGATCATGAACTGCCTGAAATGGGTAGGAAACAACGGAAAATTATTAGAAACTTACTTATTTTTTTGTGAAAACATAATATTATACATACCAATACTAACAGACATGATAGTAGTAGATCAACGTATATGTATAAACGACCTCCAGAAATCATACCAAAGTACAAGTTGTTAAAGAATTTCCAACTATGCCTACTAAAACAAGGATCGAACGCCAAACCTTACACGAGTCATACAAGTAGTCATGATCAATATTTCATTGATAAACATTTATCTTTACAGATACATGAATATACATTATCTAAGACCTCCACCAAATAATACATACGTCGCTCATATTCCCACGGTATTCCAACTCGTATTTCTATCCCAAAAAGTAAGGAAAGGCGCTTGTAAGATATCCGATAAATGTATCTCGAAACAATGTCCCAAACAGATTTCATCCTTCACGTTCAAACGGTACACAGCCGTAATATATGCCGTATACAATATTTATAGGCGGTGTTTAGGCATTTTGGGGCACACACAGTCACCCTAACATTCCAAGTGGAGTTAAACGAAAACAGTTCTTATGTGGAGGAGCTAAGGTGTCACCTTTAAGCCGAGTTGCATCCTGAGTCTATGGTAGCGCGTGTAAAGGCCCATTCATGTGTCGTGAAAGGCTGTCGCATAGACAAGGGAGGGCAGACGCCGTAAAAATGATTTATATCCGGCATACACGTAGATGGGTTATCGAGTGTTGTCTAGAAAAAGGTACATCTGATAGCTGTTATTGATTTGTGTTCGAATAAACGAATCGGAATTTGAATCGATACGGACACAGCTCGACAGGTTAAAGAATTGCGTCTGTGGTGCTATTGATAGTGACTATTGACGACCCATTTGGTGTAATGGAGATGTCGACTACTACACCAAGGGGTTCAGGTTCAATCACCGGGTAGTATAAACTTTTGTGAACATGCATGAACATGTCTGTTTGTATTGGTTTGGTGTTTCTTTATATAATATGTTTGTATTTTCCAAAAAATATATAAGTATGTATATCCGTTGTTTAGTACCCATATTACAGGCCAATGCTTAGTTTGGGACTAGAAGGCGCTGTATAAATGTCAGTGGATATTTATTTATTCGAGAAATCGTATTTGCTTTAAATCGGGCACGAAGTTGTCTTATGCGACAGTACCATACATGTTTCACTCGCTCGATTGACTGTAGGAAAATAAACTCCAAACAGTCCCGAAAAAATATTTTCCGTTATTTTTCCGTGCCAGCTGACGAGTGGTTAAATAAAAATTGAAAGGAGTACATTACAACGACCAAATCGTTTAAGCTACCAATCACAACGTCAAACATAATGGATGACCAACCACTGTCAATATCCGTCAGTCCGTGTAATCCATTGGGTTTGATTAAAGGGTAGGAACCCCTGCGTGTAGGCCTGGTCTATCCAGCGGATTTGTTAAAGTACTCGCGAGGGAATGTCGATACCAGGTATTCACGTCACATATTGTCTACGGCGACGGTCAACTGAACTTTTTAATGTGTGTATAAATATATTAAAAATTCTTTCAGTACTTATGTTATTATAATATAACAGAGGTTCAGTGTGTTAAGTTTGTGTACAGGCATGCAAACATAATCTTTAATTATCAAGAATTTTATTCAAATAAGAATGAAATATGATGAATAAGCATGAGTATGTTAAATTTAAATCCATTAAAATATCATTTCATTTCATACCAATATTATTACATTATCAATAGTCAAACTAAGAAAAAGTAAAGATTAAATTGAGATTTTCCTTCAATATAATCCTTAAAACGTTACAATTGAAAGCATTTACCATTTCGTCTGTTGCATTTCAAACAACGAACCGTGTAACGTCCTATGTTAAAAACAAAGTTACATTAACGTGACTCCCATCAAATAAGTTTTCTTTTCGTTTTATTTATAAATCATTTGTTTTCACTGAACCACAGACAGAAATAAATTGGCAACCGCAAGTTTGTAACCTATATTAAAAAATACGTAGATAAGCTATGCAAGCGTCATGTTTCAAAAGTCAGCCTCTACAACAAAGTTTTGCCGTACCGTCTTAGATAGTCAATAAACTAACATCTAGTTAGTTTGTTGACACAATCTCACTCAAATAGTGTCGGCGGCAAAATGTTGCCTATCGCGTCGTTTGGGCAGAATTTTCATTCATAATCACATCGCTCATGACATGTCGTAATGAAATTTTTGTCTTTTTTTTATGTTACAAAGTGAACAGGACGCTCGGACGCTTACCTGATGGTAAGTGATACGCCTGACCATGACAAAGCGGCATTGTAGGAGACCAACAAATTATCATCATCACGACGATATCTAACACTAGGGTGGTACCTACCTACACGACTCTCTATCGAGTCTTCCACCAAGTGCTCATGCTTTTGATTTTTTACCCTTTCAGTGTATTTTAAGGTCAAAATGTGAATGAGTAATTTTATGTAAAATGTATTGTGTATAACCATAACTATACGTATGTATAGTGCGGTTTGGCACATTTTTTGGTTAACATTTGTTCGTGATTATGCTTCTAGTTAGTTTATTGTATATGCGTACCGTTTAAAGTACCTGTTAGGGATGCAATGGTCAATCTCACAGCTGGTGATTTATAGCTGCGACCCGCGGTATCGGCGGTGCAGTCCGCGTCGGCGCATGGTTAGCTTTTATTATATATACCCTCACCGGATAAGGTACGAACAGCTGATAGTGTCGGAGCATCAGTCATTGGCTGACAGTAACTTTTTGTTGCACCCAACATTCTTTATTACATTCCATAGACAAGCAGTTGATCGCGATGGTGTGGAAGAAAATATAGGACCTTTGCCTGATCTTGAAATGTCGCCAATTTCACTTGTATTAGCTATACATAGCATTTTTTTTTACGAAATAGGGAGGCAAACGCGACTTACCTGCTGGAAAGTGTCACCGCCGCCCATGGATATTTGCAACAACTGAGATCACAGGGATGCGTTGCTGGCCCTTATATAAGAAACGCTCTCTTTTTGAAAGACGCCATGTCATATCGTTCCGGAAACGTTTCTGAAGGATATTAAAATAGCATTTATGCTGTTTTAAGATGAAAGTTATTTTAAGATGAAAAAACAAATTTTGAGTGTCAGTTCAATGTATGGGGAACACCAATATATTACTAATTTTCCAAGTTTCTTATCAAACCCTAATAGCTGTTCACAGAATACATATACTTACAAAGTTTGAATAGTGTAGTGCTTATAGTGTCGGAGAAAAAAGGGTGGACATACAGGCGGACGGACAGACAGACAGACTTGACGAATCTATAAGGGTTCCGTTTTTTGCCATTTGGCTACGGAACCCTAAAAAGGAGCATCCGTGTTCTACGTTGTATACATATAATAGACACGTTACCAAAATAATAACCCACTGTTTCTAGAATCTATTAACTCACTTGTTTGTTATTGTGTATTGTGAAATAATTCGAACACAGGACTGATTTGTAAACCTAACCGTCATTTGACACACAGATGACTGCGACAAAGTGCAACATCAATCATCATTAGGGGCACAGCTGCATCAATACTGCAACCGATTACCGATATTCCCCCGGGATAGACAAATGGTGAACTAGTTCGATACTCTGGAAATTACTGAACATCTGACAGCTAGGTTATTTCGATACAGATGGTTACTATTTTAAAGCCTGTAGGTTAATGACAAAACTTTGGTACCAATATAGCAAAGTTTTTATATTCTCACCCCCCTACTTTACCTAATGTAAATATTTAGTTATTTTAATTCTGACTGTTATCCCATTCCCCTTTCACCAATTCTTTTGCCCCATGCGCGGAGCACTAACTTAATATTATAATAATTTATTTACAAAATAATCTTAAACTCAAAAGAGTACGGACCATGAGTCTGTAGATGTAATTTTATTAATAAAAATAAAAATATAGCGAAATTGAAAAAAGTTACTATCAAGTTCCTTGCTGGCTCTCCATGTGAATGAATGAATAAAATTTTCAACCTTCACGGATAACAAATTATAATAATATGTTTGCACTAAAATATATTAATATGCGACATCAATAACGTCTATTAATTAATGTTTCACAATCATTTCCATGAGGAGATTGAGCAGTGACCTAATTTGGATTGGTGAATATTAGCGACTACCATCCTTTCACAAAGTATCTGTGGCCAATGGTTTGAAGGAGGGATCCATAGTAATTCTAGCTTTGGCGTGGGATAGTTACTTTGCTGAATCCCTTTTCCCCCCTTAATGTGAGGCTTCTCCCTGGCGATGAATTGTCTTGGTCGACCTGGAAGAAAAAAAAAGGCTTCGGACTTTGACAGTTCGGAATAGGGACAATGCGCCAGATAGGGGTTTTCGGGTGGTCTTGATTTAGACCATAGATAATACAGATAAAAAGATTTAGACTGTCTTTGTGTCTGTGTGGATAGTTCACCTTATGTCGTGTCCTGTTTGCCCAAGTAGCTGTTCTCTGCAGGATTTTATGACGTCTGCCAACAACGCTGTCATTGTAGCTAGCTTTAGGACTTTTACAGTTTGATTATGTTTTTGAAGTAATTTTAATGGGTGACCACCATCCGATAATCGACTGTTGCAAAAATCGCTTCATTAAAGTGATCATTAACAGGACGTGTTACCCGCTACGCCGTTGTATTTAAGTATATTATGAGAATAATATCCATATTGTTTAACGAGTTACGTAAAAGTTGAATAAAAGAGAGCCCCGCACCGGAACACTCCCTGGGTAATTATGACTTATGGAACATGGTATATCAAGATTGTTCCGCCTTTCTATACCTTGTACGATGTATTAGCACGACAAATTCCAAACTGCGTGTTTGCAAAGGAAAATCAAGGCGCACAAAGATTTATTTTATTGAGTTTTGTGATGCAACATTTTATTATGAGAAAGACGTGTTGTGAGGTTTTTATCATTGAAATAAAGACATATTATTTTAGTTTGTTGTTTGTACTTACTATTACTACGATGTGCAATACGAAGACTAAGTCTTCCGAGAAAGACTTTCGACATGAATTCACTCCAATATAGTATTGAATACCGTGGTATTCCGACTGATAGATGAGAGGAAAGAGCTCATCTTAGACCGGAATGGCGTTACACTGTTCATAAAAACGTGGACCTTTACGAAAATAATCTGGAACATCTTGACGTAAAATGCCAAATACAAAAGACTCAACACATATATAACTAATTCTGCTGGCCAGTTATTCTGCGCACCATACCACTGAACTTTCAAGTCGAGGTTCGGTTTTGCTAGTCACATTAGAGCCTATCACAACAACGACCCGGTATAGGCATGTAGGAGTCGCCATAGCCGGACACGGCTTACGACGATATATACATACAAATACCGTGACCTTACCGTAGCTTACAAATCCTGCTAAAGAAGGCAGTGTATATCGTGAGATAGGATGACTTATGAATAGGCTACTTAATGTAAGTTGGTCTACTCTAACTTGCGTTAAGTGTTAAGCTAACTTTTTCATAAAAACAAAATATGTGTTTAAGGAAGAAGTAATTCGTATCAATCCTTGCAGAATGGGTCAGCGCTTTTTCCTTGTTTATGGAATGTGCACTGATGTGCCCAGTAACTGTCATAATGGAGGGCACTGATAACGCTATATTCATTCGTCTTTATTTTTTTTAACATGGTATTTTTTGACAAATAGCTACAAAGAAAAATAAATTTAATAAAAAAATAATGGCGTAAAAGCTTGAGCATTATAATTTGAGATGTACATTCGAAGTAATTGAAAATTAAAATCTTTAGTATAACTTGGTATGCTCCTATGTACGTTGTATGATGAGCTCGTACAACGTACAAACTTTCTTACTTTGCTCTGTATGGCTTGTGTCTTTGGATAAATATTCGAGTGGTAAATGAAAAAAATCGTTTAATATTTTTTTATTTGCTAGCTAAAAGTAGCTTTTAAAGGAGATTCCTTCATCGGAAAATATCCGTTCTATGAGGAACAGACAGTTACTTCGTTACTGACAATTTTAATATATACTTACATGTTCCACATAACACATTTTTTTACTTGATGCGCACAGATGTGTGTACTGACCGGGATCGAAGCCAGAATCCTTGGCGTAATATTCGACGTCTCAACCATTACACCATATGGGTCGACTATATCGGTATATGAGGTATGATTTCAGTGTTCAAGAATGTGTCGTCTATCGGGTATTATTCTTTTTTTATAAGCTTTAGCAACTACGCGCTAAATAAGACTGGTCAAGAGAAGGGGGTAACTTGCGAGTGGTGTCAGAGTTGTAAGTAGACGGTTAACACAGATTATAGTGGCTGGACCCAAAGCACCCCTTGCCTTTACTATTAAGGGGCCGACGACCTCCATTAGCAAACCCTTGTCGAATACTTAACTTTTGTTTCGTTTTATACGTAAACATATATTAATAAATGTGTTGAGCTTTACGTTTTCTTAGAAAATAAAATAGTTCAATGTTTATGCTTGAAATTATTCTAGAGTAGGAATATAAATGTATATTATGTTAAAGATCAAGTGTCATTGTATTACACATTAGCACATATTCCCGCCTTGGCCAATATATATATTACATTGGCCAAGGCGGTCCTAATTTACGTATATTATTCGATATGTTAAAAGCATATCTTGTGTGGACGTACATAATATGGAATCATGGCATTTAGTCGATTAAAATAAAAGAATAATAATATATTCAGTAGATTTGAATCGGACGACACATAACTCCGGTTAGAAGCAACTTTTTCCCTCGCTACGGGAATTAGTAGAAGCGGCAGGGTGCCAAGACAGGGTGCCGTGGCAAAAAACCCTCACACCATGCTGACGAAGTGGACGAATGTAGACATTCCCTTTACTGGAGTGACGAAGATGGCGGTAAATCGTCGACTTGATTTTTTATAAGTTACCTTTCTTTTGTGCCCTCGTTTTAATGGCTAAGACGTTTCTTCTTTAACCCATTGAACGCCGAGAAAAAAGATTGATAAAAATTTTACGCAGTCCAAATCAGCTGTCATTTAGAATAAATATACATATATATAAGAAGGCATGTGTCCTGTAGTGGGACTTTATAAAATGATCATGATGATGAAATAATATTCCGTAAAATTACTATGACCTACGAATAGCCACGACAGATACACAGACTGTCAATTATAGCATTACCCTCAGAAAACGTCCAGGAATCCTTAAAAATCTCTCAAAATGTATTACGTCCTATGACAATGTTCTGAAAAAAAATATATTATAAATACATAAATTAATAAATATCCACTGACGCTCACACAGCGCCATCAAGCCTAATATTAAGCGAGGAGTTTGTAGTTAGGGTACTAAAAACTGATTAACATACTTCTAAATATATTTTTTTGTATATACATCCATATAATACATAGAAACACCAAACCATTACAAACAAACATGTTCATGCACACAAATGTTTGTACTGCCCGGGGATCGAACCCGGAACTCGCGGTGTAGTAGTCGAAGTCTCGACTATTACACCAAATGGGTCGTCGAATTTAACAGATTCTACAAAAGCGGTCAATAGTTAGTCGACTGACTACTATAGACATACACAAATCATTTTGTGTTTGAATAACTAAAATGTGTCCAAAGGGGAATCTAAATATCTGTGTAATGAGAGGCAGCTTACAATATTTCGTTCATTCAATAAATGATTAAAGATCAAACGCTAATATATCACTTGAAACATCACCTATACCAAATACTAGAACAAAATTCGGACAAATGTCACTAATAATTCAGAAACATTAAACCATAAAGTAATCCGTGTACGAGTATAACACGCAGTAATTATGCAAGAGACATCAACAATTTAATGATCATTTCACTTTTGCGATTAATGGAAATTCCCAAATGCTGATTAATGGCTTGTATTTTAAATGAAATCTCCAAATCAAAAGTTTTAAAGGTAGAGAGACCACGTAAAGGGCCTCACTTATAGGCTTTAATGTTTCTGCAACAGATTTATTTGAATAAAGTTTTTTTTTGTTTGTTTACTCAAGATAGTTAATTTATACGTAACTATCGATTTGAAATCTCAGATAAATTTTAATTTAAAAACTAATAATTTCAGAATACACTTCAATCGCTTTTCTTCAATCTAATCACGCCGCCAATATCCTTTGATATCAATACTTCCAATAACAAACTCTGTTAGCAGACAAAGAATATTAAAATCCTATAAGACGCTGGAGGTGTTTGAGCAGATCCATACAGCGGGCGTTGAACTTTTAAACTAATATTATGGTCGCTTAAATCCTAAGCCATTACTTAAATTGCCTGGATCCAAGCGTTTGATCCTTAAGTAGTCGAGTGACATTAGAGTAAACATAGGAGCACTTTGAATATTGATCAAAGTGAGAGCAAATCTTAGATCGAATTTGAGTGTTCGAGATAAAATTGAGTTGAAGACTAAGATAGATGGTAAGAAACAAAGTTTACCATTAGTGGTTTCAGGATCGTTTTGTGGAGCAGGGTCACCAGACCTTCGTTCCCTATGTTATATGTTCGCATGTATGCGAATTAAAGTATTAGAGAGCTTTGGGACAAATAATCCAAATCGACCTCACAGAAAGTTGGCGCGCAACAACATTTAGCGTTGTGTTTAGTGGAGAGTGTGAGGTGAGGTCACTCTAGAACCAAAATTCCTCCTCCCCAACATCTTTCCTTTTCCCTCTTACCTTTAAGGCGTGTGTGGCGACAGCACTTACTATTAGGTGAATCATCTACATGGTATAAAATCAAATTAGACCTACTTGCTAAATGTTTGACTACTGTCTTAGTTTTAACTTCCGTATAGTTAAATCACAAAGCACACAAGTTTTAAGTTAGGCAGGTCCCTTTCACTCAGAGGGAATGTAGCACGTACCGCCCATTTTTCCGGCGCAAAAACGTCGTTAGCACCGTGTTACACGACAAATGGAGAAAGAGCATGCGCACACATCCATCGCTTCTTGTAATGTAATTAATATATGAGAACGCGACTACGTTATACGTTGAAGAATTAAAATGGGATAAAGACAGTCCCAAGTTATAGTTTTCAGAACTCAAGCTTACCTGACGATGGTTATAACTTATGGCTTACTGCTGCACGCTTCATTGCTTATCTTTTCATAAAAATAATACTACTTTTCACTTCAAAGATACTACAGAGATTTCCAAGAGAAAAATTATTTCAAACATTAAGCGAAATTGTTTATTACCAATTATTATTATCTTCGCTAGCACGAACAGTGGCTCATGTAAAATTAATGACGCATTAAAAACTAGTAACACAAGACACTTTAACGATGACAAAGAACAATCTACTTAAATCTTTCTACGCCAAATACACCTATATGCTACTCACTTTATTTTCATGTTTTCCTCTTTGTGACTTAGGGAAGGGTGATCACAGTTATTGAAATAGTGACTGTAGTACAATAGACTTACGGTGTGTTATAGCGTTTCAAAGGTAGGCCATCAACAACACGCATGATAAAAGCCAGCGGGGTACAAGAGTGATTAAAATAGGTAGGGATTTGGGAGCGGCTGGTCCTAATAGAGGGAACCCCACTTGCCTACGGCTTCCGCGGATCGCGGTGTATGAGCCCTAATCATAGAATATGGGAAAACCGTGAATGTGCATGTAACTGCTTATACACATATAGATTTTGTGGATGTATGGATATACTTATTTGACGACCCATGTGGTGTAAGTGGTTGTGATGCCGGCTCTTACACCAAGGGTTCCGGGTTCGAACCCCGGGCAGTACAAACATTTGTGTGCATGAACATGTTTGTTTTAATAGTCTGGGTGTTTTATATATATAATATTTATATATTAAAAAAAAATATTATGTTTATCCGTTGTTTAGTACCCATGAAAAAGGCTTCACGCTTAACTTGGGGCTAGATGGCGCTGTGTGAATGTCAATGGATATTTATTTATTATATGCTGAGCGAAAGCAGATAAGAGAAGAATGAAACATCATTGAGGCCCATGTCATACATGGAATATATAGTACGACTCCGTGGTCAAGTGCTCTTGGTGTTGGTTTCAGATTGCCGTTAATCTGGGTTAGGGGTGCAAATCCGACGGATTGACTAGTATTAAGACCGAAAATGATTTTCAAAATTCATTTAATCAGATTAGGCTTAGACAAACCACTTTTGAACGTCAAAATGAATACATAACATAAAATATAAAAAACATTTAAAATACCAAAATAAAGCACAAAAATTAATTTTGATACTTGGAAAAAAGTGCTTCGGCATTTTGGCGTGTTGATAATAAATTCGTAACTGATAAGTAGAATTCCTTCCATAATTAACATCTGGAATAATTACAGGCCGTTTTCAAATGACAAGGATGTCTATCTGTTGATTTATAATATAGTCTAAATACAATTATTTTCCGTATCCATACATCGTAATACCACATATAGTCGCGTAAAAATGGAATTATTTGCACTTTTATCTCGAGAAAACATCTGTTAGTACACAGGTGTTAAAATAAAATAACTGAGTATAAAAGACTTAAATTACATTGTCTTGGATGACAGACGTACTCATTAATAAGAAGAACGATCTTCTTATCGGCTTCCTTTAACACTAAATATGTCATTGGCGTATATTCATCATCTTATTGGCGATTTTTCACACACAACACACAAAAAAACTTTATTCAAATAAATCTGTTACAGATACTTTTGAATCGTATATTGTTATTATTTATTTTTTTATGACTCTACCACAGGTTCGGAATAAGTAGAATCTTTTTAAATTTTTTATATCATTGGTTACAGAGTTTTGTCATTTACCAACACGTAACTTTACAATTTATTACAAAGATTTTGTAACTGGAACACAATGTGCAAGACCACTCATCCTTAACCGATAAATATTCGTCTATTGAACATTTGTAACCTTTTTTCATGAAGGCTGTTTTAATCTTTAATTCACTCTTTTTTTAATCTTTAAGGGGTAACAAAACAAACCAGTCAATCTTTAAGACCTATGATCTAAAGAGCTTAAGTGATTTTAGGAGAAGTAGTAGTCAGCAGTCTTTTATTCTTTATTTCGAGTTTGATGTGCGTATTCGACTTAAGTATATTATTCCATTTGGAGAAAATAATAAAAAGGAGTCCAACCCAATCCGAGATCATTTACGAGTGCAGT